>VXBA01002275.1:1063310-1259702 GCA_013399895.1 Serilophus lunatus
CCCCCGGTGTGACCCCCACCCCCCCGGTGTGGCCCAGTGTGCCCCGTGTGTAACCACTGGTGTAATCCCCTGGTCTGTCCCCGCGTGTCCCGTGTGTGCCGGTGCGCCTGGAAAAGCAAGAACATGGAGTGCCTTGTTGCTTAAAACTTTTAAGTCATTAATCACCTTCCACTAGACCGTGTCGTTCAAAGCTCCATCCAGCCTCGCCTTGAACACCACCGGGGGGGAGGGAGGATCCTCAGCTTCTCTGGGCAGCCTGTTCCAGAGTCTCAACACCCTCACAGGGAAGAATTTCTTCCTAACATCTATTCCAAACCTACATCAGTTTGAGGCCGTTCCCCCTTGTCCTACCACTACATATCCTAGTTAAAAGCTCCTGTCCAGTTTTCTTGTCAGCCCCCTTCAGGTAATGGAAGGTGGAAGAGCTCTCCCTGGTGCCTTCTCCTGGCTCAACAATCCCAGCTTTCTCAGCCTCTGTCTTCATGGGAGAGTTGTTCCAGGCCTGTGATCATCTTCCTGGCCCTTCTCTGGACTTGCTGCATATCCTACTTCTGTTGGGGTCCCCAGTGCTGGATGCAGCTCTCCAGGTGGGGTCTCATGAGAGTAGAGGGGCAGTATCACCTCCCTCGACCCCGCTGGTCACACTGCTGGTATCCAGCTCAGCGGGGGATGTTGGCCTGGGTGAATACCTCACACCTTAGGAAGGAGACAAATGGGAAGCAGGAAAGAGAGGAAGTCACGTGTTTCTTCTGGCTTTTTCCTTTTTACTGTTATAGGTTCTGGGAGGGCAAGTGTGCCACCCCAGGTTGGATGGTCACGCTTTTTGACGTGGGATTCAAATTTAATAAAGTTGTTAATAGCTGAGGTACATAAATAATTGAATTTTCCATGACAACTCTCTTTCCTGCATATTCACTGCTACTCATGCCCAACTTTTATAATACTTTGCCTGCTGGCTTCTGCGTATTTATATTAATTATACAATAGAGGGAGCTGGGACAATGTGATTTTTTAAGTAATATTAATTTTTTTTTTAGTACAGGGCCACTTGTTATAAGACTTTGTGTATATGTGGTTTCATTCCAAGTGTCTAAAAATCTTGTGATTATTCAACATGCAGATGGCAGAGATTATTGCCTGCAGTTAGTACTGAGCCAACCTTTCTTGCAAGAGTAATTTTATATCTCTGTACTTCATAACCAAAGTCATTTTGCTATTTAGTGTTTATGAAGTAATTTTGCTATTTAATGTTTATATCTGTCCATCTCCCTTTTTTTTTTTACAAAATACGATAAATTTTCAAATGAGCAAATGTAGAGGTATTTCCCATGCAAGGAATAGTTGCTATCTTGATAGTCCAAGCTCCTACCTATAAAAATTCAGACTGAGAAATTTATTTTAAAATTCTTTTTATTCATGACAAATGCATGTCTCTGTGTTAAAAATGCACAGAGAAAATACAATTTTCACTTTGGGGGGATTTAAAACTGTAAAATAGCATAATAGAATGTGGAAGCTTTTAAGACTGTTCTAATCAACACAGAGCAGCTCAAGCAGCTTTTGAATAATTTAATAATGATTGGCACTATTCCCTTTCAGACATCCTTCATAAACTTCTATCGTAATTGTCTTATTCTGGTATCACAATCCTCCATTATGTTTTATTTAGTACTAAAGCAGTTTAAACCTTCACAGTGGAAATTGAACAAACTGGTCTGCAGTGTGACTCTTAGCGCTCTTCATTGTTTCAGAGATGCAAAATGCAAATTGCGTTAAGCCCAGATGGATTTTGCAATTGGGATAGTTTCCCTTATTGCTGAATGCAGGTCCATGCAAGTAGCACAGATGAGACACTAGATCATTGCAAAGATAACATGAAATTAGGAGACCTAGATAAAATGATAAATTCCATCCTTCCAAATTTCTTGCTACTAAATTACTTAAATTATGATTTCTGTTTAGCAATTCACAGCAAAGGTGAATTCTCTAAATGAGCATGCACCGATGGAAAGCCAAGCTATTTTGCCTTTAATTTACTTTGCTTATACGAGCTGAGACACATTATTAACAGCAAAATGAATGGTGTTGCTTAGTGTAGCTTAGGATAACCTCATAGAGAAGGTAAAGCAATTTTTCATCAATATTTATATTTCCTTAACTACCTGGTTTGGAAATATGCATGGGGTTTGTAGGAATCACTTCCAATTTTTCCTTAGGCACCATCTGAAAATGAGGGTTGTGGTACATGCAAATGGCCTTCTTTCCTTTGGGAGAGTAATTTTCATTTTGCTGAGTAATCTCTATACATATTTCAAAGAATAGAACAGTTCAGCCAAAGAATACCACATCCTGATTCAGTTACTTAGCAACATTTAATGCTAACAAAAAGAAACAGGAAAGTGATGCAGCAGCAATAAAATCACTAGACAGCAGAAGGGAGCTCATGACAATAACCAAGAGAAAACTCATTTTATAAGTAAAATTAAAATGGAAAAGAACACATAATCCAAGCAGTTGGCCTTCTTCCAAGGAGCCAGTTGCTTATAGTTTCAGTTTTTCAGGAAAAAAATCACAACCTGTAAAAAAACCCAAAAACTTCATTCTCCTAAATATTACTTAATATGTGATTTTCAGTGTATTACACAGTTCTTCAGAAGTCTCCTTTGTGGTTGGCATGATTTTTTTCTAAATATTTATCACCGGTACTGCCAAAACAAGAGGTAATGCTGCTGCTCATCCTTCATTAGGTATCTTCCTTTCCGAGAAGACAAATATTGAAATGTGTCAGGGAAACTATAGATGCATTAGAGAGCATCCCTCTTCCTGAAGGCTTGGCTGCTGGGAACCAGGACCAGCTCAGCAGTGATGGAGCACAGGGCAGCCTCTTTCCTCCTGGGAAAAGTGGAGACAGGCTCCTGACATTGCCAGGAGAAACCAGACTAGCCTGCCCATGTACCTGCTGAACTGGGCCTCTGCCTAAACCTGCAGACTGGCTTCCCAGCTTGACCTTGGACCTGCCTGACCACTTACATGATAATCTGGACTCTTGGTTGAATCTGGCCACGGTCTACTTGCCTCTTGAAGAGAAGCTTCAGCATCCCTTTCAGCTCTCTGGTCTGCAGGGATATAATTGTCATCAGACAAATTGCTGTCCAAAGACCACTGGGAATAGAAAGACGTTATGAACAGAAACATCTTATAGGAGCTTTGTGAAAAAAGAATCCCAGTAGGTTGTTAACAACGGTCAGAGAGGTAATTGTTTTCAGCAGATTTGCAGGTCAGTGTTGGTTGCAGAACTTTAATCTGGAAGGTATTTTATAATGATATGCTATTAACTGTGAAAACAGATTTATTTTGGTTAGAACAAACACTATATAGCATAAGGCAAAGAATTTTGAAAATTAATAATTATTCTAGAAAAAAAAAATCAGTAACAGTTTGCTGGAAAATAACATTAAGGGAGAAATAAAAGCAGTTTCAGCATGGCAGTAAAAAACATGACTTCAGATAACTCCAGAGAAACAATTTAAAATAAAAGAACATGTACCATATCTTGAAACAAATCTTTAATTGAAAGTGGGATGCCAACAGAAATTACACCATTTGATCAATGACAAGTTGGATATTGCAACTAACTCATTTGTGAGAGGTCAAGACTAAGACTCGGAAAAGAAATTTTCGTTTTCCAAGAAATATGGCCTTGCCTGTATCAAAGATAACTAAGAAAGAAAATGAATTAGTTTAGGAATTTGCAGTAAGGGGTGCAATTTCATGGCAATCCAAACTATAGAAATTGTTATTATGAAAGTGAGGTTAGTGTTTTGATTCTCATGAAGGATGTTGAGAGGTTTTCTAATCTTTTTGAAACCTTTAATCAGAATAAACCCCAATTTTTAGAAACACACTTCCCCTACTGATAAGTTACCATCTGTTGTGACTGTATTTGTTATGCATCCATAGAACCTATAAATTTACTTTGATTAGTAGTTTCAAATATATTCCTAAGAGAAAGTGATTATTGAAGCAAAAGCTGGGGACATAGAGCTCAAGGAAAAAATGGGTTGAAACTGAAGACAATATTGTAATAACTAAAATAGATACAAAATTGATCTGTAAATGAGAAGATATCTAACTGTTAAAGGAGAGAGATTCTCTCTTATTTGCCTCTCTTGTTTCTCTCAGCTTTTCTCATAGGGAGAATTGGAACAAAGAAATCTGATTTTACAGAGAAGTTTAATCAGTATGGGAAGGAGGCTATGTGATATAGTTGAATCTGACTGCAGGGAACTGAATGCAAACTCGGGAATCTTAGAGATACTAGCAGTTATGTAGAAAACATAGAGATTTGGAGAAGTGTGACAGAACTGCAAAATGGCAAATACCGTGTCTATTTTTAAAAAAGGAAAAATAGACACAATCAATTATAATTTGTAAATTTAACATTAGCTTCTGGAAGAAAAATTTGATACTGACATGATCTCTTTAGTGGGCTGGAAAAATGAATAAAATATATTCATGTTAAATTGGTAGATGCTCGGAGACTGGCAAGATCTCTAAGAATGTGGAAAGATACAACTAAGAATTAAAAGTGACCTTGAAGAAATGATCTGTAACACAGAATAAAATTCCCTACACACCTCCCTTTGTATATCTACTCATAATTAAAACATCTGTCCGTAATGTGCTTCTATCTCATTTAGTTATGCCTATGATATAAACAGAGTTTAATGGGATTGCATAAAACCAAACTCAATTACTAGTGATATCAGTAACTGTCTTTATCTCAACAGAAAGAGCTATATCTGATATAACAGTAGAATTATTTGAATAGAGATGCCCAGTGAAGAGATAAAAAAGAAAGCATGTTGAAATTAAAAAAAAACCCTCAATCTTGAAGTTTAATTAGCTTTTACTTATGCAGATGAAGCACCCATAAATAATAACTGTGTTAGTCAATTTCTGTTGTGGTTTATGGAAGTGTGAGAACAGAATCAGGCTTTCTGATTTATCAAAATTTTAATGGAAGCCAACAAACATATTTTAATCTAAGTGTTTCATCTACGTGAGATGCAGAATCCTAACTTTAGTAATTCAAGTTAAAAATAATTATATTCTTGGATTACACCTACCCTCTGTTACTGCACTTTAGCTCAGTAGTATCAAAGAAATGGGATCCTGGCTTGCTAAATGTCTCGTCCCAGGTTTGTTTTCTAAAGTCAACTGAAGCCACACAATAAGGAAAAAGTCTCACACAACTAAAATTCTGATTTAAGTCCATTAAAACCAAAGTGTCTTTCCACTGGCATAGCAGACTCCAGAGAAATTTCTAAAACAAGTTAACAAGTTTTTATTTCTTCAACTACATTGATGCTATACCTATGTTAATTTTCGGAAATAGAAAATCTTCCAGACTTACTGGAAATTTTTCCTCTAGCAGATTTTGCATGTTGAACCAAGCATTTAATTTCTTGAGGGTTTGATAGTTTTCAGTTTCCATGTATTATATTCGAGCAACTTTTGACAATTTGAAGGAGAGGAAGAGGCTGGAATGAGATGGCAGCACAAGGAGGAAGAGAAGATGGTGAAATAAAAACAGAATCTCCTTTCTCAGAAGGTTTTGAATTGTGATGACTTTCCCTTCGAAGCCTTGTTCATTCCTGAGCTCAGGCTGTTCATGGCTTTGGCCAGAGGGAGTCACTATCATATTTAAAATGCACCAGCTTTAGCAGCTGAAAATTAGTGTTTTGTATAGTTTTTGTGCACATGTAAACTTGCCTACTAGACTTTTTTTGAGATACAAATTTTGGTTATAAATAACATAATGCGTTTGTTTTCAATAGAGTAATTTGCAGTGTTGCTGAATGATAGTGATACCAATGGACTACCAATCTGTCCCTGAGATTAAACAGCAAGAAAGCTGGCAAAGCCTTTAGTTATTAAATTATTGGAAGGATGAGTTCAGAATAACTTTATTCTTTCTTGGAAAGATGCAAATATAAGTGATTCTAATGAACAAAACAAAAACCTGAAAGTTGAGTGTTATGAATGTTACTCTATAACATATATTCCATACATTATATATTTACAATTAATTTAACTCCTCGAAAGTGTTTCAGAGATTAATATATGATCAGTAATTCTATACCTCATCATTAATAGTCCTCAGGATTTCTAATCCAATGTAATCTGTGGTAGTAAAGAGTTCCCTTTTGAAGCACTGAACAGAGGAAGTCTTAAAAAGTAATATATGTTGTAAAACAGGAGCACAATATACTTCTATGGTCACTGTGCATTATAATCCCTAAATTCACATTTCTTACTGAAGAATTTTTTTTTTGTGAGTTTGTCAGTAAGCTTTCAGGGTCTTGCATTTGGTTATTTGTTCTCTGCCTACTGTATTAACACTGGCAGACCTCCTTAAGTGCCATCCAAGCCCCAGGGAAGTCAAGGAGAATTCTGACCTTTATTTCACAGGAAATTAATTGGGAGTCAAGGAGAATTTTGACCTTTATTTCACAGGAAATTAATTGGGTTTGTTTTTACAGGAGAAAAGCAACTACATATCTGCAACTACAGTTTAAACTTTATACTTGAATTCAGTGCCAGTCAAGTACTAAAAACAGTCCTGAAAAGACTGTGAAAAATTCAGGTTCATTTTCTTGGTGATGGTGTTATTTTTGTTGGTTTTGGTTTGTTTTTTTGGTAGTTTGTTTTTTGTTTTTTTCTTAAGAAGGAAGAAATAAAAGCAGCATGTGATTCAGAGTCACAAATGTATTTCTGTATAGTTCTTGGGACCATTCTATTACAATGAGGTCCATAGCAGTCCCTTTATGCAGTTCTCAGCAAGGTTTAGAACTATTAATTTTGAGTGTATATTTTTTCACATGGCCTTTGGAAGCTTTTATTATGATTTTATAGATAAATATAAAATCTATAGGCATGTAAACAAATTTTTAGAAACCAGTTAGAGGCACTGTGCATAGCAAAATTCTTTTTCCTAGTGCATTTTTGTAGAATAAGGAGGATTACCGTTAATCTGAGCAGTCCTTTTTCCAGAAGCACGTAGGGCTAGAAGACACATAGATTTCATTCATATATTATTTGAACACAAGCAGCATGCAAAGAATTAAATCATTTTTAAAACCTATTAAGATAAAACTGCCTCATTAACACACATATTAAACTAGAGAAACAGCAGGAAGTGAGCAATGTGCCTTTCAAGTTGGAAATTTATACTAGCAAATACCAATAAACAATGTTAATAGTTTTGCTAATAGCATTGGAAATTCTTTTTAGGCTGACATTGCATAGCCAGGTGTAAACTTATTCTACCAGCAATAGGCAAGAGTCACTGGATGTTTTTCTCCTGCAAGCACCCTAGTTAAATGAACATAACATTTACTGCAGCAATGATTGCCTGTCCATACCGAAAGGATGACTAAGTGTTGTTAAAACTGAGAATGGAATAGGAACCACATTTCATTGATTCTCTTTTTGCATTTTCCTTCCATTTCTTCTGCTTCTTTCATCCTACTTGGACTTTCTAGGTCTCAGACAGTGTACATCCCACACTGTTACTCAGTAAAAAAACAAAGGACTTGCACTCACCTAGCGGGCAGCTGTGGGCTGGTGGCCTATCTCCTTTCAGTTAGCCTGTGGATTCCTTGGGGGCTTTTGTTCTTCTCAGTTCTAATCTGAGAAAAAGGCAGCCTTGGACCTGTGTTCGCTCCCTACATTGTGGACACTCTCCGCTCTTTTTGTGGTGTTTAGCATCTAGGTTGTCCCGTGGGCTCTCCGCGAAAACAAACCAGTACCTAGCGAGTGCATCCACACTGTCATACAATGTGGGAGGTCAGGAGTCACTCCTAATCATTAGTAGTAGGCCTTTTGGATAAACTGGAATTTAGAGCACTCAGTAAAGCAGAGTAAAGATGTAGTCAATCTGTTTAAAGATGCAGCTAGTTTGCTTAAAGATGGCAGTCAGTTCCTTTGTGCTCCATAACTGGTATGAAGGTCCAGTTCTGCGATGTTGCCAGTTGTGAAAACTGCTGACACTGAAAGGAATTTTGTCTAGGTAATGGCAGGGTAGCACCCCATAGAATTCTGTCTAATGGGATCTTTATCACATTTGAATCAATATGCTTAAACGAACAAATTTATGACTGTACTAATAATTAATTGCTGCTGTTAACCTCTACCCTTGCATCAATTCTTCAGCTTTGGGAGGATGGAGCAGCTACCTATTGATCATTAAGGTTAGGACATCATTCTGATTTACCTCTCTGAAAGATACTACAATTTGTGGTTGCTTAAAAAACCCAGTTAATCGCTTTTCTGTGTTCATTTATATTAAGGAGATCATTTCCTCATAGAATTTGCTGACAGTTCTGAAATGTTAATGCATGGCTTGTACTATTTTTCTGTCTCTATTTTAATACATGGTTATATTTTATTCACTTAATTAAATAAAAAGATGAGTAATTTATTACTTCCACACTAGATCTTTTAGCTGCAGAGTTGGGATCTGTGCAGAATTTATTTGGCATAATAGAGATAAGAGGATCAGGGAAAAGTGGTTTTTCAAGCTAGACTATACCATATAGTTGAGTTACTATAGTTACAAGTGAAGTTTCATCTGGATATAACCACCATTTTGAATGCTTACTCCTTTGGTAGTCACTTACATACTTGTTATGGAAGCTACCTGTTTTAGGCAGTGTTAATCCCATGGCAGTAATAAAGTGTAATAAAGTGGTGCTGCAGAGGCTACATCTGTGAGATCAACTGGGCTCAGTAACTTCAGCTGGATTTTGGCAGGATAAAAACTGGCCCCAAGATGCTCTCTGTGCCAGCCTGGACAATTAATTTTATTTTCATGCCAGAAAAGTTACTGAATTAAAACCAACTTGAAATTATTTAACTTTACTCGAGGACGTGCATTTAATTTAATACAGTACCAGGCACTGATCTGATTTACTATTGTCTTTTACAATTTTATGTAGTACATCCACACTTTAGGCATAACATCTCTCAGGAGACAGAGAGCAAAACCTTCACAGCTTCCAAAACTGTACAAAAATAAAGGGGCCCACAAAGTGGCAGTCCTGGTGGTGGGAGGGATACTCTGATGAATTCTAAAGACAACAACATCCGTGGCCGAAACGCACTGAGTTTAGAAGCTGAAAATGCATTAGGCAAGTGCTGTATACTTTCACTAATCTATCACAGCACGATCTATCATGTCTTTCCTTTTCCTTGGATGGCATTGCCTTCTAGCAACATCAGCACAAATATTTGGAAAAAGATAGAGAAACATATGGCTTGCAGTACTTCTCTGACAAATTGCTTCAGCAGAAAGCATGCCTTTTCATTTACCTTCCCAGCCAATGCTTAATCACAGCAACCAAGTGCCACTGCTGTGCCATATGGAAGCAGAGCTAACTGTGTTAACAGAAATTTAAACACATGTGGGGAGAGTCACAGGAATTACGAGGCCTAGAAGTGTGGATTTAATAGTCGGATAGGAATATTTGACAGAAAAGAGAGGAAAAAGTTGCGCATACCTTTAATCTTACTCTTTCCAAGACAGTCTCTCTTTGGCTTAAGCTTTCACCTCATATGCTCCTTCATGTATCACTATGCTCCATAAGTTTTAGCTACTTGATAGAGTAGGCACAGCAACACTGAGAATGCAGTCTTCGTCTCACTGAAATCAGAGGCAAGACTCCAGTGGACAAGGATAAGCCAAAATTTCACTTTTCATATAGACTCAATTCTATGAAAATTCTTGGTTTAAAACAACAACAACCAAAGAAACCAAAAGCCGTGCTGATGTCTTTCTAAATATTATGGGAAAATGCTGCAACTGGATTCTAATTCTCCAGTTATTTGCCATTATGATGAATTGGGTTAAATTGTGCTTTGGGTTTTCAAATCTAAAGGGAATGTGTTGGCAGCTTTGCTGTACCTTCACTTTAATCCATTATGTAATCAAATTGCCCTTCCTCCTCCAGTATTCTCTAGAACTCTCTTGAAATTATTAGAAAAGATTTAAAGGATCGTAGTTGCCATCAGTGAGCACATAACTTGAAAATCTCATTACCACTCATGAGGAGTTTTCAAACAAGGCTATTTAAAAGACAGGCTTAAGTCCAAATTTGGACAGTTAATAAATCCTTTTCAGACCTCACGAGAGGGAGTTAAGGTAAGCTTTGTATCTTCTGACTTTAATTGTCTCTAGCTGAGATGTCTCCACCTTCGTTTGCTACCTGATACTGAGGGGGAGAAATGGGCAATTTTAAAGCACATCAGTAATTTGACCTGTCTTACTATTCTGCTTTAGGATGAGATGAAGTGTTCCCTGAAAATACCAGTGACTTTCCAGTGACTTGAGAGGGGGCTTAAAAGAAAATGTCTGTCTTGTAAGTATGTCTAGTTAGGTGAGATTTATTGTCTCTGGGATCCCCTTTCACCTTCCTACAGAACATCCCATATTCCTCAGGGCTTTTGGGGAACAATTTCAGTTCCCACCATAGTTCCCAAATGTCATATCATGCCTAGGTGGCCCAACAGAGTTGAAATCAAAGCACTGATCCCCTCTAGCTGACCTTGGAAAATATATGCAGTAGACGCGATAGGAGTTGGGTAGCCTTTGTCATAAATTGTTGATAAGGTGAAAGGAATAGATACAGAAGATAAACTATTTTAAATATTAGTGGAGACATGCGAATATGTGCTTCATCTTCTAAAAATGGAAAAACAGAATTTCAAATACACTGCTGGGTTTTTGACACTAGATGGCAACAGTATACATTAGAAATACTGGATTGTCAACCTGCGAAAGTAAGCATTACTCAGGGAATAGAATGAAGGAGAATCACAGAAATTATTTTTAGGAGAGATTTTGCATGAAATTAGAAAAAATATAAAGCATGTTTAGAATACTTAATGTTTCTGTTATCAAGATATAGAACCTAGAGAAACTGTTTTAAATCTAATAGAAAAGCTTATATTTACTCTTAGTTGGACTCTGCCCATCCATGAAAGTGTATTTATTAGAAGTTCATCAATCTAAACAAAGGTTTAATGTTGCTTTTACTTGGCTGGATGAATATGAAGAGTCTGACGATCACAGGCCCAACTCCTTTGCTCAACTTCCTAAACATATTGGTCTATGCATAGAGTTTGAGAGCAGGGGTGTTTATCATATAGTATGTTTCTAAAATATATAAATCAAGTTTTCATCCAGCTCTGCGACAGAGTAATAGACACACTATGCTGCATGACTCATTTAATTAAAAAAAAAAAAAGACTGCAGAGAGACAAAATTGCGTTATTAGTTCGGGAGGAGATACCACAGCTGCACTTCTTTCACAGTGATCTAAATATTTTGGCTTGGTTGGTATCATTGGCCAGTGCAGAGGAACAGAAGGATGTAAATTTCAGTTCCTTTTTCTTTCCTGGTGTACTTGAGATACCGTATACAGGAGATAGCATAGATATATCTGTATAGAATTTCCCAGCTGCTCAGGAAAGTATTCCAAGTCCTCTGTTCATTGACTTAGAATAATTGTTCTTAATATGTCTTTCTCATTGCTAGGTTCCCAATGTTGTCATTTCACATCCCAAAAGAGGAGTTTGGGACTGACATTCTGTGATACTATAATACAACTTCTATAGTAAATGGGAACATTGGACCTTAAAGAGTAGAATGGACCACTTACGGGTTAAAAATGCAGAGTAAAGTTCATAGAGTAATCATGAATATATTCTTCTAATATTGCTACCATGTTGAAAAAAAATCCATTTCTTTTGTACAATATTCTTCTGATGAGTTTCCTGTAAAGCAAAGTGGACATTGATTGAGTTAGCATGCTGCAGAGTTTTCATGGCTTCACAGCGGAAGAATATTAAGAGATCTTTTTGGGGATAGAGTGAGAATTACTGGCTTTTTTTGTTTGTTATAAAATTATTCAGTAGAGTAGAGATTTGGAACATAGGCACTAAAGCTATCTTCCCAACTGCAAGAGCTGCATCTATATTGTCTTTTAAGTGGAGTCATCCTTCTACATTCAAGCAGAGGCTCACTAAGCATTCATATTATCTATATTCAGGTCTGTGTTATGGTCAGATAGTGTGTGTATTCAGGATTCAGGTTCTGAGTTAGCCGGTAGATATTTCTGTGGGGACAAATTCTGTACCATCAAGCACAGACAAACATTTAACCTGATCTTAAAGGTTCAAAATCCACATCATAACTTTCAGTTCTCATGTGACTTTGAGGTGAGGTATGTATGTCCTAAGGGAAATATTTTTGGAGGAGAGAAACAATGACCTTTCTTTACTGTTAGGTGAATATGGTAACTGCATATTTCACAGATGTGGAGCATGAGGCAGAAAGATTAAGTGAACGGCTCAAGGCTATAAAGAAAATTTTGTATCAGAGCCCAGATCAGAAGGGAGGAACTGCTGACTCCCAATGCTATGCTAAGATACCTCTCTCTGTTAAAATAGGCCTATGAATCATCCTAAAAGCCAACAGTAATGCTTTATGAATCTCAGCATTGCAGATGCTATTAGTACTGTTGAGAAAGAAGGGACTTCTTTATCAATGTGCAGCATTCTCAACTCTTATAAGCATTTATAAATATTCAAAGCATTCACAATCTAAAACCAGCAAAACACATTGTGTGTCAACTCTACCTTCCCAGGACTAAAAAAATTCCTATTATTATTGTTGTTTTTCAAAATGTATTTTCCAAAGTCTGTAAAAATTACTTTGAAATCATGTCTGCTTCTTGACAATGCCTTTCTTCCTTGGGAGGTATTTATAAGATATTGTAAGCTCCTTAGTGCAGCAGTGCACAGAGAGAGAAAAAAAATCTAAATGTGAGCCTTTGTATTTCAGGAAATATCTTCATTTGATTCTGAATGATAGTACCTGCTTATTTTCTATCTTCTTTCAGATGTGAACAATTTTATTGTCCCTATCTGAGGAATAATGTGTCTGTATATGAGGCATTTTATTGTTTTGCTACATCTTGCAGAGAATATTCTAGTTCCCAAACCCTACGGGATGTAACTGGCTTCCCAAGACTATGTTTTAGGACCCAAGGATTTGGATGGCAATCACAGATTGAAAGAACAGTTAGAGTTGGAAGGGGCCTCTAGAGATCATGTAGTGCACAGAAATGTGTCCAGGTGGGTTTTGAATGTTTCCAGAGAAGTAGACTCCAGAACTTCCCTGGGCAGCCTGTTCTAGTGCTCTGCCACCCTCAGTGTAAAGAAGTTCTTCCTCATGTTGAGGTGAAATTCCTTGTGTTTTAGTTTTTGGCCATTACTCCTTGTCCTGTTGCTTTGCACTGCTGAAAAGAGTCTGACACCATCTTTTTGATACCCACCTTTGATATATTTACATATTTTAAGGAGATCCCCTCTCTCTCTTCTCTAGAGTAAACAGGTCCAGCTTCCACAGTCTCTCCTCCTAATCATCTTTGTGTCTGCTGGACCCTCTGCAGTAGCTCCTTGCCTTCTTGGACTGTGTAGACCATAAATGAACACAATACTCCAGGTGTGGCCTCGCTAAGGTCAAGTAGAGGTGGAGGAACACCTCCCTTGACCTGTGAAACTCCTCTTGCTTCAGCTGCTTTTCTCCAGTTAAGATCAGTTGGATCACCTTGGTTGATAGTTCCTAAACCAGGTGAATTTGAATTAAAAAAGCATACATTAGGTTCAAATCAGGAGTAATTCCACTTAAAGGTGCCACAATGGTGTGTGAGGAGGAAGAGGGACAGAAGTGTCATGAGGGAGATTCCCCAGGAATCCTGACTATCGAATTGCTTGGTCTTCTATCTCCCTCTGAGCATGATAAGCTTCTTGGCAAGAAGAAACAAGATTAGAAGGCAAATTTCCAATGTGTATGGGACATGATGATAAACACCAAGTAATCCATAACTCTCTAACTGTCAAAAGTAGACAGCTCAGAGGGACTTGGGGAGGTCTCAGTCACTGGCCTAGCACAGAAAATGCTCTGAGAGTATGGTGCCATTTGATATTTTCTCAAAGTCATGAAGGGAATTATTGCTACAAAGAAGCAAGCCTGGAGCTTTATGGGTTATGGGGGAGATTTGCATACTTGAGTGCAAAAAGGACTAAAGTAACTTGAAGAGAAAAACTGTGACATTACACACAACCTCACTCACAAGTAGGTATTAGACATAAAAAGGATCTAGTAAGAAGTCATCAATGAGCTCTGAAATGATGCTGTTAATTGTCATGGTGTCTGATGTCTCAGACAAATATCCCATGTTCTGTCATCTGGAAACAAAAATGAGCTTTAGTGAGTTTTCATTTGACTTGCAGACATGAGCTCATGAAGATATTTAGCAAAAAATCTGTACAGACTTGTTTATGTA
This sequence comes from Serilophus lunatus, assembly GCA_013399895.1. NCBI lineage: Eukaryota > Metazoa > Chordata > Aves > Passeriformes > Eurylaimidae > Serilophus > Serilophus lunatus. The sequence goes on from VXBA01002275.1 coordinate 1,077,725, forward strand.
CAAATACCATAGCTCATTAGCTTGATGTCCTCAGAAAATAGCTTTTAATTAATTTTGAGTTTTTGTTTTAGATCATAAATATGGTCACAGACTTTTAATTAAAATTAAATGCTGCATCCCAGCAGCATATCTCTTTCACAATGGAGAGACATTTAATACTGTTTTTCTTTAACCAATTAGTAGTATTTAGCCATTTGCATAATTAGCCACTTTGAAACTGTCACTGTTTGTATTTTTCATATATACAACATCATATTTCCTTCTTCATTTAGCTGTTATTTCACTGATTGTCCTTGTTTAAGTTACTTAAGCTTCAGTGGGCCACCATCACATAGTGTGATTTAGCATAGATATTCTATTTTAAAGCTGCCTTTTCTCTGGAATTACTTTTATCTATTCTTTCTTAGTAATGCAGCACATATGCATTATGACATTTGTCCATAAACATGTTAGCATAAGGGCATTTAAGCATCAAGCATGTTACAGTTTTTAGGATTTGTTATTAAAAATTTTAAATTCTAATTTAATAATAAAAAAATCCCTAAAGTAATATTAGCTGTCTTTTTTGAGTAACTTTGTTTTGTAGCTGTTACAAGTACTTCAGACTGTATTGTTAACAACTGCCAGCAACCAAGTTGTTTATACCCAGATAGCACATGGTGAAGAAAACAGAGCATTGTAGTTAGTGCTGGTGATTGTGCAAGTCGGGTCCTGCTGTCATTCAAAAGGGTCAGACCACAATGCAACTCCCGCAATCGTTTATTCAGTTTTTAGGTGTGACTACTGTACCACCCAGAAGTGATAACATAGCCCAGAAATTAGCAATGAATGAGAACACTAAAGTGAGAGGAAGGCGTTGTACCAGCACAAAGGAATGGCCGATTAAAACGTGTGAAATAATCCATGCTCTTCTCTGAACTTGCTGAACTACTAGTTCATGAGACTGCCTTGGAGCCTTGTTGCAGGACAACTCCAGAAACTCAGCACCAAACAGCCACTCACTCATTCCCCCACCGGTAGGATGAGGGAGTGATTGGAAGACTGAAAGTCAGAAAACTGATTGGTTGTGCTAAAAGCACTTTAACAGGTAAAGCAAAAGCCAGACATGCAAGCAAACAAAACAAGGAATTAATTCACCATTTCCCACGGGCTGGAAGGTGTTCAACCATCTCCAGGAATGCCATGCATAATGGTGACTTGGGAAAACAATACCATCGCTCCAAATGTCCTCCTCTCCCTTCTTCTTCCTCCTTCTTTATGTGCTGAACATGTCACCATGTGGTGTGGGATATCTCTTTGGTCAGCTTGGGTCACCTGTCCTGGGCTGTGTCTCCTCCACATTCCCACACATGCTCAGACCCCTCACCAGCATGGCAATATGAGAAGCAGAATGCTGTGCAAGGGCTGCTCAGTAACAGCAAAAACATCTCTGTATTATCAATGCTGTTTTCCGGACAAATGTAGATCATAAACCCATATATGCCATTGTGAAGAAAATTTACACTATCTTAGCCAAAATCAGCACAAGTCCAATTCAGATAATTGTATCCTGGGTATGTAAACTGTTGCCCTTTTTGAGTAGTATGATATTATTTCCTGACTCAGATTGACTAGAACTGTTACCATCAATCAAATGCCAGAAGCAATTCCAGAAAACCCTTATACGTGTAGTGAAGAATGAAAAATACTTTGTAAAACATTTAGGTATCCTTCACAGAGAAAAGTGTTGTTTTAGGTGTGAGGCACTTGTATTATGGTAGGTGCTTCCCTGTTATTACCATGTCTAAACAGCAAAAGTTTCAGAAAGAGATTTACTCAAATACTTATACAAATATGGCTTTAATGTCATTACATGGAATAATTCCTTCTAATTATACTGGTATTGAACTATAAATGCAGAATCAATGTAAATGATTCAGAACACTTCAGATAATTTTGTCATAAGAAAGCAGACTTCAACCTACTTTACTTAATTCATGTATGTTTTATGTTTGAAACAAACAAACAAACAAAAGTTATAAAACTCATATGGCAACTTCATGAAGGGAGTATGAAAATGCCACTTGAAAAATGTCCCAAAGAAGTTACTTAGGGCAGGATGATCAGTACTTGCTAGACTCATGTGTGCATAGTGTTACACTTGTAACCATCCAAACTGAAACTAAATACAGCCAGAAAACTTGACTGTACTATTCATTTAGCCTGGGTACTGGGAATTTTTTTCCCTGTACAAACCAGCAGTTTCTCAGCTGATGCTTGGGCATAGTCTGGTCAGCACAAACCAGGAAGACTGGCTCTGGCCATTCTATTTTGGGATGTAAGATTATTTAGTGGTATGTCTGCAAACTGTACTGTTATACCTGGCTACTCAGTGCTACAGAACTCTCTCTGCAGTGTTTGATTTACTAATACAGTCACAGCCTAAATGTTGACTGTCATTCTTCTCCTGTCTTTTTACTAAAAACAAAGTGAAGGAGAAATACAGTTGTCTTCTCAGGGCAGAACATACAGACAGCCTTATTTTTTTCTGAAAAGGTATAAAGTTCTCATGCCTTTGAGGCAGATCTTCTAAATAGGTTGTCTTGGATTGGAACAAAGGAGCACTTAGCATTTTTGTCAAGCCTCCAGCACTCAAGAAAGAGCTAAGAGGGAGGCTGGCATCACACTGAAATTCTGTGGGGAAAAAAACCCCAAAACAGAAGACAATTGCTAGGAGGCTGGATGCAAAAACTATGAGCCAAAGATTCGTTTGTTTTAAGCTTGAGGCCAGTTTTTTTTTCTTCCAGAAGTAACTGCTGTCTTATTCACTAGAGAGCTTCTTATTCCCTCAGGAAATGAGACTGCTACAGATAAGAGATTCCTTCAGTACTGTGCCTTGATTTGATCCTCAGACCTCTTGGGAAGAACTGTATGTGGTGTGTAATTAAACATTGCACTAAAGTAGACATATGAGAGCGCTAAATAATTTTTCCACATGATGTGGAAACAGATATGTCACTCTGTTAGTACTGCTTTTCTTACTATAAGCAATGTTTGCTATGACTAGCATTCTTTTCCACAAGAGTCCAAGCACTAAAATAATTCTATTATTATGGGATTTTTATTGTACACCTCTGATAAATGGGATTCTTCTGGTGCTCAATTGATGATTTCATCTTTGTGCATCCAAACTCTTCCCTTAAGAAAAAATCTTAAATGTCCTTTAAAAGAACCCATACTCCCTTCCTTGCCTCAGAAATGTCACAAAAACATGGGGACATGTTTACTTTGTGTTGTTTGCACTGCTGAATTATGGCTTACTGTAACCGTCAGCAGATAGTAAAGTATTTTCAGACTATTTTTCTAAGTCTCCTTTTGATTTGATTCAAACAGAGAAGCCAAAAGAGACTAGAGACAAACATGGTGAGAGTTTCTTTAGAGCAGATTGCAAGACCCATCTGTGTGCTAAAGGGTTCCTATCATTGCTAATAAATATAAGGAAAGCAAAAATCACAGAATCACAGAATAACTAGGTTGGAAGAGACCTCCAAGATCAAGTCCAGCCGATACCCTAACACCTCAACTAGACTGTGGCACCAAGTGCCATGTCCAGTCTTTTTTTAAACATGTCCAGAGATGGTGACTCTACCACCTCTGTGAGCAGACCATTCCAGTACTTTATTATTCTTTCTGTGAAGAACTTTTTCCTAATATCCAGGCTATATATCCAGCCTATATCAGGTAGTATTTCTCAGAATATGTGCTGATTCAGAGGCCAAGTCTCTGTTGAGTGTGATTTGTAGAAGTCACAATGAAAATCCATCAGTTTGTGCCTTAAAAACCAATGTAGAAAAAATTGGGGTAACAGAAATAACACTGACTATGGTATATACCAATCTTAAATTTGCAGTGTCTGCTATCATAGTCTTCGTTTGATTTTCTTGTATAAACTCAGAGGTTTGCTCTCAACTTTTAAATGAAATTTCAAATGAAAATGAATATTTGATTCTGTTAGCATATCTGTGAGAGGTTTTTTCACCTAGCTCTGAGACACCTGAAGACAGGATAATGCAAGTCTTACAATATTAGTGACATTTCGTATTTTGCCGCTTTTTTTTTTTTTTTTGTGAGAGTGCTAGTTGTAAATGAGAGGTAAATTCCCACCAAATGGAGATTTTATTTAATTGTGAAGCAGGTTATAAACCAAACTTTTCACCATGACCCAGTAAGCTATTAGACATCACCCATTTAATTTCTGAAATTTTAAATTGTGAAAACTTAAGTTCAAGAGAAGGATTCCTTCTGATTGTACCTGTACAAATTTTCAGGAACAGCAAAACTGTGATTCTGGTCAATACCTTCTACCACTTTTCAAATATTTAAAAAAATGAACATGCAAAAAAGAATGGGGATCTCATTAATCCATATAAATATCTCAAAGGTGGGTGTGAAGAGGATGGTGTCAGATGCTTTTCAGTGGTGCTCCGTGATAGGCCAAGGAGTAAAGGCCATAAAATAAGACACAAGAAGTTTCACCTCAGTATAAGGAAGATCTTCTTTACATTGAGGGTGACAGAGCACTGGAACAGGCTGCCCAGCGATGTTGTGAAGTCTCTTGAAACATTCAAAACCCACCTGTGCAAATTCCTGTATAACCTGCTTTAGGTGGCCCCGCTTTGGCAGGGGGCTTGGACTACATGATCTCCACAGGTCCCTTCCAAACCTAAAAATTCTGTCATTCTGTGAAGTAATATACAATGCAGAACCTTCTACACACTGGCAGAGGGGAAGGGAAGAGAGTGTTTCTGGAATAAAAGGCACGTTCTCAGAATGTGTACAGCTACAGAGTGTCCTGTCTATTGAAGGCTGTAAAAGAAGGAAATCATTAGTTTCAGCATCTTTTGGATGCTCTGATGAATGTTAAGGACTGCATACATTACAGAGTAGTTCAGACCAGGCTAAGGTTGAGGGCCTCTTCACACCGTCTTTTATCTTTACCTTCATTTTCTGTGTTTTGTCTTTCTAAAGGGTGTCACTGAGTTCTAGCTGACAAGTATCCCTTAGTGATATCGTGTGGGATTATATTTTTCAGCTTCTTGTTGGTGGCAGCGTGTGTCAGCTTCCTGCTCTGCAGCTTGTTTTTGTTACAGCCTTTGACAGGTAGAGCTCAGTTACACTTGACTCACATGCAGCAGCTCAGGCACTGTGGATAGCAAAATGTACCTCAGCTGTCTGCCAGTTGTCAAGTTAACTCAGGCAAATAAATTCCATGTCAGGTCAGTGCTTCCTGCAAATTCGGTGTTCAGAAGAGTTAATGCTTTCCTCGGAGGCAGGAAAGATCTTCACTAAAACGGTTCTCCTTTTGTTCATATCAGTCACTTTTTCTTGGACAAGTTACTGTAAAGGTATGAGTATGTGAATGCAGAAAGAGAATGTGGAATTTAAGCTGTTCTAAGTTTCTGGTTCCTTAGTCATTATCTCACATGTTGGAAAATATTCTGTTACTGAGAACTGAGGTATTAAACATCAGTTGAAAGAAGAAAATGAATGCAAATTCTCTTTTAATTACTTGGAGAATTTTCCACATCAGTCAATGACATAAGAGGCTTTTTTATCAGCAGGCATATCCTTATAAAAAAAGTAAGGAAACAATCATTCCATTTTCACCAATGAAATGTAACTGGAAAAGACAAAATGACTCGCTTAAAACCACATTAAGGTAGTAACAGAAGCCAGTTCAAAATTCGTAGTTCTTGAGTCTTGATCCAGTTTCTTCACAGTAAATATCCTTTCCTGTAAACAATTTTTATTCCTCTAACCCATACTCTTTTCTCACAATTTCAGTATTTCATCCAGTTGCTTAAGTTGTAGTGGATATTTCTGGTCATTGGTCTTTTGCTTATAATTTAGTTCTTGATCAGAAATTGTTTAAAAAATGTTATAATGTAGGACAGGAAATTAAAATTAAAATGGAAAAAAACATTGTAATTGAGATTATTTTTATCTGACATAAGATTTTTCTTGGAAATATGTGGGGACAGACCGCTGTATGTTATATTGTGCATTTCTGTTATAAATAAAATAGTTGAAGAGAAGCTGACGATCTTCTTATCATTCTACAAAGATGTATATTCGATATTGATATTTTCACACTGAGAAACAGCTACAGTATCATAAAATGATCATCTAACTTCAGTGTCCCAGGAAAAAAAACACACATCAGTTGATCAGTGAAAGAGGTCTCTTTGTGAAGGGCATGCAGCATTTTTTTTCAGAGACAGCTTTCATTCAATTACTTTTTTCTGCCTAGCAGAATATAGGACTTTCCTCAATGCTCCACTTTATGCCAAGATTCTATGTAAGGTTTGGTATTTTGAATGCTTTAATTTATAACATTTTTGGATGACAATTAGCAGCAAGATCCACAGAAGAGTAGAAAGATACCATGTAGCTATAAACATCTTAATAATTCTCTGTTGATTCCAGCATAAAAGAGTAGATGTCCTTCACCTTCGATGAAGTGTCAATATAATATGAAAATTGTATTAATTAACTTTTAGAATGGTTTGTATTAAGAAACATAGGCTAGAGCTGCATTAAATTAATGCTTTTGGGGAAACTACCTAGAAATACATATTTTTACGGTTTTTTGGTCCACAGAGAATATTTTTGTTCCCAGAATTGGAAATTATTTTCTTAGCTGTATAATTATGGACATGTTCTTTAGTCAGTGATTAAGGTGCTGGGAAAAGGTGAGTGTGAATCCTGGTTTGCAGTCCTTCCTGCTAGCAGAGGTTCTCTATGGCATGTAGGAATATTGCAGAGTGAACTCTGCTTGCTGTCTTGAAAGCTCGACTCCAATGAGCTTTTTAGATGTCAGTAGGTCAGTCACTAGGCTTTCTACTTTGCAAGAAATATTACATCATGTGTGGTATGCATTGCATATCTTCCTGCTTGTGTTTCTGCCTACTCTTCTATACAAATATGAGAGAGCTGTGTTTCTGATGTCTTGGTTTTTTTGTTCTATGATTTCCACAGTGTCCCCTTCGCTAAATAATGACGCAACTTCAACAGAAATTAGTAGGTAGTAGCGCAACCTACTTCCTACAGCACTCCCTCAGAGAGGAAATGAAGTCAGGTTTTTTGTCTTCTGGACCCTTCCTGCTCTGACCTTGTTTTGAAGGAAAAGAATGGCTCCTGCCTACTGTTTGCAAAATAATTATTCTTGTGCTTAGGAGATGGCACTGTGCTCTGTATCCCTGGTACTGCATCCTTGTGGTCCCCAGTCAGAGATCCAGCTCCAGAAAAAGGAAGACTTCTGTAAAGATCTACCCTGATGGAGTCCTATTCATGAGCTATAGGAAATTATATTTTGAAATACCCTTTATAAACATTTACCAACTGCACAGATATAAATTTAAAATGTTGGTTCTCATTTTCAGAACCTGCAGCCAAAAGTCTCGATCCCAGTGTCCTTTAACAGATCCACCTTCCACTCTGCTGTCCTCAGGCCTTACCTGAAGTGCTGCATCCAGTTCTGGGGCACCCAACAGAAGAAAGACATGGATATGGTGGAGAAGGGCTACAAAAATGGTCAGGGGGCTGAAGCACCTCTCCTGTGAAGAGAGGCTGAAAGATTTTGGGTCATTCATGCAGGAGAAGAGAAGGCTCAGGGGAGACCTTTAGAACAGCCTTCTAGTACTTAAAGGGAGGGCTACAATAATGCTGGAGAGACTTTCTACATAGGCATATAGTGACAGGACAAACTGGAAGAGTATAGGTTTAAATTATGTTTTAGTAAGAAATTCTTTACTGTGAGGGTCATGATGCACTGAAAAAAGATGCCCAGAGATGCTCTGGATTCCCCATCCCTTTAAGGCCAGGTTCAAGGTTAGGTTGAATAGGTCTTTGAGCAGCCTGGTTTAGTGGAAGGTGTCTCTGCTCATGGCAGAGAGATTGAAGCTAAAGGCTCTTTAAGGTCCCTTCCAACCCAAATCATTCTGTGATTCTGTGAGTTAGAACTTTTCCTAGCAGAACTGCCTACATGTAGCTGTCACATAGCCAGAAGAGAATAGGTACCTTTTAAACTTTCATGTTTTTTAACCAAAAATTCCATTTATAGGTGTGTTTTTTAACCCAGACCTCTCTGTGTTGCCTTAATATTGGCTTTAGAATAGCCTCTAAAAAATTGCATTACTATTGAGTGCAACAATTTGTCTCATCCTTACTGGAATTTGTCCAGGGTTTTACTTTGTGTTTTGCTTTCATAATTCAAATGATGGAATGCTAGACAAATCTGAGGCTAAGACAAAGCTAGTGAAAGAAAACGAATGGAAGTGACTGGTTCTTCTACTACTTTCTTGTACACACAAATGATACCTATATACTTAATACACCTCATTTAAATGAAAATGTTCAGATGTAGAGAAATACAGCTTGCAAGACATAAGGAGTAATCCTTGGTCTTTTCATACCATTGGCAAGGGTTCTGCAGAAGCAGAGGCTTCCAATTGAGAAATAAAGAAAAAATTCAGGAAGAGATCCACAAAAATGGACCAGATCTGGAAAATGTGACCTACAACTAAAGACTGAAAAAAAAAAAAGGTTATTTAAATGAAAGAAGAAAGGCTTATCAGGAGAAAAGAACAGGGAAATAAGTATCAAACTTCAGATAACTAAAGGTATTCAGGGAAGGTCAAAGAGTTAATTTGTTCTCTTTGTGTATGACATATGTATGCCATGGGATGTAGGGGCTTAAATTACATCAGAAAATTCAGGTTAGACACCATGGAAGTTTTCTAACAGTACAAGAAGTAGAGGGAAGGAAAAACTACCTGGGGAGGGTCATGGCATCTCTGTCTTTGAAGAACTTTAGATTTAGATTAGAGAGACGTCAACCAGGAATAATCTAGGTATACATATTCCTGCTTTGATGTATGGTGCTGGAATTGAGGACATGAAGGTCTTTTGTAGATGCTGTTATCCCGAGACTGGCAGGAATAACAATGTATTTGCTTTATTTTTTGTAAACTTCACTTGTTCTTTCCAGACAGTTTCTGATTCTGAAAGCAAAAGATTCTCCAGCGGGATAAGCGGAGATTTTACTATGCTGGCAAAAACTTAAATTTGATGGAGTAATTGCTAAGGAAACAGGAGAGAAACTCGGAAGTCTGAGTTTGTGGGCATTGAGATAACATAATTGCTTTTGTAGGGAAGGAAACTGAAGAATAATTCCAACATTTGACTGCAGGGGAAAGTGGCTGGATAGAAGGAATGCAGCTATCCAGCCGCTTTAGCGAAATAAAGGAGATTTAGGGAGAAGGGCAAGTGTCCCTCTGAGAAGGAACATGATAAATTCAAGGAGATTAGAGTGGAGAGTGAGTCATTCACTGGGTGTAGGCCGTTTGCTTAGGAAGCTCCAAGTACTCTTGCAAATAAATGTAGAAATCAGGATTCCAGCGTACCAGTACCCTAGAATGTGCTGGCACTGAGAAAAAACAGTGGTCTGAAGGAAGCATAAGTGAGCAATTATTTTGTACAAGAGAGGTTGATTGAAGTTGATAAGAAACTTAACAATTTAAAACTAACTTTTAATTGTGCTGCTGCAAACTTTCTTTATCGAGTGAGTGAGCATCATGTTTGTATATTGAAAGCCCAGAAGGAAAAGCAGCAGCAGCACCACCAGTGCTCCCAGTGGAGAGGACTTCTGGCACAGTTTCAGCTGTCTGCTGAGATCCATAGTGGGGCTGAAAAGTTGTCAACATGCTGCTGCCTGACTTGAAAGTAAGATACTTCAGACTGGTGATGAATGGTCTTGTGCAGTTGTGACAGGTGGGGACTTGACCTAGTAGACCTGAAGAAACTCATCAGGGTCACTGACACCTACTGTGAATGCAAACTTCTCTCCTCCCGTGATCAATAGTATGTCTACCTTCAAGATGAAAAGTGTTTGCATGCCATACAGCTCCGTGGGGCAGTAACAACAATAACAGTAATCAAGACAGTGGAGCTCTAAGTACCTAGGAAGTTACAAACTAGTGTTCCTATTTGCTAAAACATAGAAGACTTGGTTCAGCTTGTGAGCTTTGCTAAAAGAAAAGTAAAAAAATCTATTCCTAAGTTGTCAGAAGAGACTTCTTAGCTCATTACCCATATGCTCACCCTTAATGGTGATAACTTTATCTCACTGTGGGAAGCATTGCTTTATTTTCATGGCAAGAGTTGCGCATACTCTCGAACTAACAAATCTTCATTTTTCAAGGCATCTGGTGAGGATACACACTCACTGATTTTGTATCATCTAGGAACCATACCTAAAAATAGAAGTTTGTGACTGTTTCATGGAAATTCATCGGATGTACAAATTTCAGAGATGTCAATAAAAAGTGAAGGTGCTCTGCATGTTGGAAGACCAGATCCAGGTACCTGATTATTATGAAAATCTATATATAGTATGAAGGGCAGGAGGAACTTCCTACCTGTAAGACAATGCTGCTAAGATATGTGTCAGAGATACAGTAAGAATCACATTCCAATTAGTGCCAGAGCCGGTGCTCAGCATTTAATCTATGGGTATTGTGTGTAGCAATTGATACAATGTTTCCAGTTGCTGGGTAACCTTATTTAACATTGTTGAAATTATTCTAAAATAAGTTGAGAAATCTGTGACAGCTGCTCGAATTCATTTTATGTGTACTTCACTGAAATGAATCTGGCCAAGATAGCATTTTCAATTTCTCTTGAAGTGTGACCACAATGCACAAGCTGGAATGCAAAAAAAGGTGAAGATATCAATCAGTTTCTAATACTACAGTGAATGAATCTGAGCTCTGAGATACAGCTATAAATGTAGAAGGTATGACACTAAGGAATTTAAGAATCTTGACCATATTTGATGTAATGGTTTGATTTATTACTAATCTGTAGAAAGGTTTATTTAATGGGATCACACTTAGTTGTTATTTTTCTATTGATAAAATATATTTCACTGCTGCATTGTGGAAAGTGGTCTTCAGAGTCCCAGGCCTTTTTTTTCTTAACATAGTTTGATAATTTCAGACTGGGATACAGTTTTAGACAGGATATTCCTTTAAAGTGTGAATTTCTCAGGGCTCTGAGAGAATCAATTGGCTTTAATGGCCCTGACCAGCCTTTCACCCCCACTACAGCCCTGGGGGCTCCACTTCTGCTCAGATCTGGGCATCCAGTCCCAGCTGTGAATGTGAATGTGCTGTGAATAAGCATCTGCCCAACCATGTCTCTGGTCTTGCCTCCTGGATGGATCTTGGACCTTTGCTAGAGCTTTGTCGCCAGTGCTGTCACTGTCCTTAATTTCCTGATGGTCTCTGGGTAGACCAAAGACCTGGTTTATGTCCTCTCTATGCCTAGGGCTGCTGCCCTCTCACGCTGTTACCAGCACTGCAGGACAGGTGCTGTGGGGCTGTGCCCTGGCTAATGAAGGCACTGCTAGATGGTCAGTCACTCTCAGCTCCCAGGTCCCCATTGGGAATGACCCAATCTCTGCTGCTGTCTGCCTATAAATTTCTCTGCCTGTAAAACCTGAGTGTTCTACAAAGAATATTTTTAACTTCAGTCCTATCCTAGTTAATTTTAAGGACTTCTTCTGTTACTTCAGAAATTAGGCATAGTACATCAATTAACATTAGTGACTGAGTTTCAGTATCTATTAAGGTCTAACTCTTTTTTCCTGAGTCATGCATAGGACCTTGCCTCTGAATTTCTGGTCTCTGCATTGACATTCATCCTGTACTATAGTAGCTGCTTTTCAGGTAAATATACAAAGGACTGTTAGACCTGTGCCCATTTTCATGATAAATACTTAGAATCAGAGACTCTCGGGAAAAGAGTTTGGAAGGGATATGTGAAGATTATCTAGTTCAGTCTTCTACTAAAAGAAGAGTTATCTATGAAGGTGGGTGGGGTTAGTTCAATTGTGTTTAGCTGAGTTCTGAGTGTCTCCAAGGATGGAGATTACACAATTTTTCTGGTAGCCTCATATTTTCCTCATATGCCATAGGAATTTCCCTTATTGCAGCTTGCATTCTCTCTTGTCCTTTTGCTGTGCCGCTCTGAGAAGACTCTAGCTCCATCTTCTCTATTCCCTTTCAGAAATGATAGACTGTTACTAGGTGCCCCCGAAGCTTTCTCTTCTCCAAGCTGCACAAATGCCGTTCCTTTGGCACCTCTTGTGTATATCAGCAGCTCCAGATCTTTAAACATTGCAATAACCTGCTGCTAGGTTTGCTCTGATTTGTCCTTGTCACTGCTCTGTGGGATGCAGCTGCACAAGCTAACAGGAGAATAACCACTTCCCTTGACCTGCTAACTATACTTTTTTTGTACAGTCCAGTATATGGCTACATTTGATTTACATATGCAGTAGAAGGCTGAGTGTGGCCACAGTTAAGCTCAGAACTCCCCGTTCTGGGCGAACCTGGCAACTGCCCTGAACAGGGGTAATGGATTTTACCTGTAAGTGGGCAAGGCGGCAGCTTACCAGCAAATCCATCCAGCTGCCATTTTTTTTTCTCTCTCACAAAATGAGGAGAATGTAAGTGATCCTCTGTACTTCATCTTGCTATGATCAGTCCTATACTTGGCTAGAGCTTTTAATAACCAGTTTTTACTAATTGTTTTCTCTGACTCCATTGAGAACAGTTTACATATGACAGTGATGAAGGTCTGGCTAATATCACCAAAAATTTTCAGGTCATTGCACTCACTGCCAGATATGCGAGCATCTTGTGAACAGAAATATTACTTGGTCCAGAGTTTTAGCCTTCATACTTGGCATATAGGTGAAGAGTGTCTTTGGAGAATTTAAGGGTACAATTTGGTTTCAGTTTGAATATGTTTGGCTGGAGATGGTTACCTGTAAAAGAGATATGGAAAGAAAATAAGTATTGTGTCTCTGTATCATGGTTTAAACCTAGCCAGCAACCAAGCCCCACACAGCTGCTTCCTTAGTGCCCTGTCAGAATTGAAAAAAAAACTCATGAGTTTAGATAAAGACAATTTAATTGTATCCACAAGCAAAGCAAAAGAAGGAATTCATTCACTACTTCCCCTGGGCAGGCAGTTATTCAGCCATCCCCAGGAAAGCAGGGCTCCATCGTGCATAATGGTGGCTAGGGAGGACAAATGTTATCATTCCAAATGTTCTTCTCTTCCTCCTTGTTCCCCACTCTTTATATGCTGAGCATGATGCCATATGGTGTCGGATATCCCTTTGGCAATTTGAGGTCAGCTGTCCTGTCTCTATCCCCTCCAATTCCTTGTGCACTCCACTCCTTGCTGGTGTGGCAGGATCAGGAACAGAAAATACCTTGACACTGTGAAAGCACTGCTCAGCAACAGTCAAAACATCCATGCATTATCAATGCTGTTTTCAGCACAAATCCAAAACATAGCCTCATACCAGCTACTGTGAAGAAAATTATCGCTATTCTAGACAAAATAAGCTCCATAAGTGCTAATGGATTTGCAAAAGTGCTACAGTGCAGGAAAAATCTCTTTCTGTAGAATGCTGATTTAAATACCATAGAAGAGAGAAATGTCAATTGAATACACATGAAGAAATGTTTCATTCTGTTATATCCTGCCACTACAGAGGCCACTGATTCCCCTTTATGTAATATTCAGCTGCAAAGCAGAGAAAATGTATACTGAACTGTATTTACAGTTTTCATGCTATTACTGGACAAAAACTTGAAAAATGTTAAGCATCTATAAACTCTCAAGAGGCAGGCAGCAGCCGAGGGAAACAATCTTCCTCTTCACCTGAAGAGAACTTAACACTTCTTTATATTTACATCTCTAATAGAGAGTGAGCACTGTGTTTCCTTTTCAGTACTTAAGTTGGCCTTTATTGAAGTACTTGGCTATTGTTAAGTGAACTTTATGGCATTTATGAGGGTTTGAAACCACAACTATTTGTGCCTACATTAGAGCACAGTGTGGTTCTGTCTCCTATCCCTTCCACTGCAACATGGAGAATAGAAACAACTGGTTTAGGACGGTGCAGTGGAGAGGGATGCTCAGGGCCCTGCTGACACATGCTCTTCATTGTAGCTGCCTCTCTGAAGGCTGCCAAAGGTCTGCTCAGCAAGAAGGAAGAATGCAGATTTTCTTATCATTGCCTCAAGGGATCAAAAGTGCTTCAGAGCCTGAACAAAGAAAAAAGCATCAGAAACCTGTTCATCTGGCAAACAGAACAATAAATCTGTCTCCTGTCAGAAATAGGATTGAAAAGGACTGCATTATTTATTTATTTATTGATACTTTTAATCGATATAGTAACAACAAAAAATACCCAAAAAACAAAGCTAAGGTAGACAGGGAGTTCAGGTGAGGAAAATAACTCACAGCCTAGTTAATACGACTTGTATAACAGGAGTTTTTTGAGGATTTGGGGTTATGCGTCTGGACTAATGAAAGTAATTTTTGGGTTTGCTTCCCTTTTAGCTCTAGCCTTATCCTGTTGAAAGCAGTACATTGGCTACCCAGTAAAGTCTGGAGAAATATTTAAGGCAAGGAAGAGTGTTTATATGTTTATACAATTTATCTCACTCATAAAAAAGAGGGGCCAGAAGAAGATATTACTGGCACAATGAGTGTTCTTCCCATTCTACTTAGCTTCCATGAAAGCGTCTCTGAAATTAAGGTTATAAAAATAGTTAAATATCACACTCAAAAAGGTATCCCAATGGAGAAAATGTAGTGGGTATGTTTTCTACTGCATGCTTTTGTTATGCTTTTGCTTTATGCAGCCACCCCAATTAGTTGTCCAACTGAAGTCTTACTAAAGCAGAACAGAAGAGAAACAGAAGCATATTTCTGTTTGGATGTTCCACTGTGGCTTTCCTCCACTGTCACAACACTTCTGATTTTTCATCTGAACACTGGTTTCTGCTAAACCTTTTTCTGAAAGAATATTTACTCACTTATCCCCAAATCTGTGTTATGGAAGATTACTATTACCTCTGAAAGTAATATTCTGCACTTGTACCTATATTTTGAGACCACTTCTCCCATTTGTCAAATTGATTTTGGATTATAGCTGTGTCCTAAATAAAATTCTACAGCTTTATGGAGTTGACACAGGTAGGAAGCATATTCTATATTCTGAGGAGAGCTAGAGCTGGGAAAGTTTGCTTCAAAATTTTACTCAATATCCCCTCTTTTTTTTTTTTTTTTTTTTTTTTTTTTTTTTTTTTTTTTTTTTTTTTTTTTTTTTTTTTTTTTTTTTNATTAAAGTACTGACTGCTACCCTCCTAATGACTACACAGTGTTTGGAATAGTCTGTATTACATTACAATCTGGTTTACAGTAAATTATAGGAGTGACCTTTACAATGCTGCAATTACGCAATACAATTTTGTGTCTTAATTTTGTGAGTTCTCACCTGTTTTACTGTACTGGGTTGGATAATCCAATTACTCTTTTAGGACCCTTCCTCAGTCCACAATGTTTATTACTGAAAATTTCCAAATGTCTCAATCAAAACTTTTAATTTATATCTTTATTTTTTTCCCCTTGGCTGATAGAATATGGTATATATAATAAAGGGCTTGACCAAAAAAACTATGTATTTTTATTATTAAAATAATTGAGAAACTCAGGACTAAATTGGACATGCCAAAACCAGAGACAATGTATACTACTCTTATCCTCAGAGTATATTTTAAAAAATGTGAATAATCACAGTAAGAATTCCTGTATCTTGATTCTTGTAATGCCACGTATTTTGGCATGATTATAAAAATATTTTAGAAGATGCTTTGGACTGAATTTGGCTCTCAGATGCATTTCTGCAAATCTGGAGGAATTCCCACTTAGTTAATAGAGTTACTGGAAATTTAACACTGCTGGAACTGCGAACCAATGCCGGCATTTACTGAAGTATGTAACGATCCTCCCATGGATTTCATTAGATTTTGATTTGCAACCTTCAAATCTTAAAGATGTTGTTTTTATATGTTAGTGTATTAAAGATTTTATTGTGAGAGATGTAATGTACACCATCTATTTTTTTTAATGTACAAGCATTTAGCTTTAAAAATGACAGATTATGTAATTTTGTTGTTGCTAATACAAAGTCCTGGGTAGAGTATGTTCCATGTATAGAAAAAGATTGTGTTCTCTGGGTCTTTTTAAGTAAAATTAATTATTGAATGGAATTCTTCTATAGAAATTGAACATAGGGACCAAGATCACTGAAGGAAGTCGTGCCTTGTGTAGTGCTTGACAGCCTGCAGCTTGGACTGGCATATATATATGGATAAAAGAAGCAGCCTCTCCTGCTACATCTATATTCATAAATTAAGCTATATCAGAGTATATCCCTGGGTATGACAACTAGTCCTCTCTATTGTTAGACCCTTAGAATATTTTTGGCAAGATTTGACCCATGCCAAGTAGGACTTGACAATTCCTGGGCACAGTTTGAGAGTCAGCACAGCCATTCTGAATGAGAAATTGATACAAGAATATTGGATTTTTCAAAGTAGGAGAGTTTGGTGTCATGGCCGTAGGCTGAAGGTACTGATGGCCACAGAATAGTCTTGGACACATGCTTCTCACATAAAACGCCTTAAAATAGCAAAGCCCTGAAAATCTACTGTGGCTCTGTATAGACACTATCAAGAGATTGATTCAATTAAAAATATGGCTTCCTGAAGGGAGATACATAAACTCTATGTATGTTAGCAGACTCTACAAGGACTGGGCACAGTCCCATGGGGACGCATCTAATGATTTCCCAAACAGCATTTGAGTATAGTTCAGGGAATATCACAGGCCATCCACCACATCTCAGAATCTAAGTCATTATTTTGGACTGGAAGAGAAGTTCTCCCTGTGGTGTGAGGCTCATTGTATGGTTTTGTTTATGGACTCAATTTTTTTACTAGTACAGATATCTTTTAGCATTTCAGGTATGCTAATTCACATGAGGTTCTTAGCTACTGTGCAAGAGAAAATGGCATTGAACTTTAGATTATGTTAAGGAAACTTTCCTGTTTGACCATCCAGGAGCCACTCTGGCAGTCATAGTCCCACCACCTGAGTTGGGACCAAGGCCCCTTTGCCATGAGCAGAACTGGTGCCCCAATGGGTGCCCCACCTGACTCCTTGCACACATTACTCTCATGCAGTCAGACCAGGTTTCTTTACTGGCTCTAGCCTGGGTTTTCCATAGCAGACTCTGAATCCTTAAAATAGTTCAATTTTGATGCAATAACTGAATATCAAAATTACAACTGGAGCTGGAGGCCTCCGAGAAGGGACCCTGAACAAAGGAAATCCTGGGCTTTTATACTCTCACAGTCTAAGCACATGAAAGTCTGGCTCCTGCTGTGTCTCTGAGTATCTGTTTAACTGGCCAGCACCACAGGTCCTTATGCCCTTTGTTGTGCAAAAGGTCGTTGTCAGTTCATGGCCTCTTGCCTCCCACTCCCCAGAGCTCAATCTGCAGCTTGCACACCAAGCTACCTTCACTAAACATATTCTTCAACAGGTTGAGTTAGAATAGTGGGCTTATTAAACCTGTTCAGTTATCATAATACAATATTTGGTGCACTTTTCCTATATCCAGTAGCCTCCTGCCTCTCACTGAACATTTCAGTCATTATTTAGGGAAGCAAATTGCCAAACCTGGGGAATTACTTCATTTTGAGCAGGTTTATCTGCATGTCTGGATTACTTAAAATTGACTTGTTTTTTTGTAGAAATGGAAATTATTATGGTAAGAAAAGCACTGCCTTCAAACGTCACCCAGAGGTAATGTAATTGCTAAAAGAAAAAAAAATAACAATCATAGAATCACAGTAAGATTTGCAGAAGGTTACTGTTTCTCTGGTGCTCAGTTTTGGTGACTTGTTCTCTTCAGTCCTTATCTGTAAACACACACTGCATTTTTAACTATTTGTATTGGTAAGGAACTTACACAAAAACATGTTTGTGGATGGCATTTTTGTTGTTATGGCACCTTGGAAGTGTTGAATTCTGCATTCCTTTTGCATGTTGCACTGTAGCTCAAGTATTATCCACAACAACAACCAGATGTCAGAGGGAGGATCAAAGGGATAAAATTTCATGTGAGCACATATTAACTACTGGCATTTCAGAAAGCATTTCTGTATCTTATTTCTTTTTTTAACTTAATTTTGTGAGGGCATAAACTTACTAAGTTTATAGCAAAGCGAGAGGTAGTTGCAAACTGTAGAGATAAGAAACCTTCTTTTTATATATCCACGTACACAGAAGCTTCCTGAGGAACTGGATTAGCTGCACAAGAACATTTAGCTAGAAGAATGCTCTAGATGACATTATGATCGGTTGCATGAAATATTTCTGTTCTTATGCTGAATTCCCTTATGCGTACCATTACTATTGCAATTCTTTCAAAGATGCTATAAGATTTGACTTGACAAATATGTTCCAAATCTGTGACTTTTGGGGATATTTTTAAGCCATTGGACTATTCTATAAAGGTAGAAAATTTCCATAAAGGCCACTACAGGCAACACACTTTCTTTGTTCAAAAAGCTCCTAAAGGAATGCTATGGGAGTTCTGAATCCCTCTGGTTATCTAAACTTGCAAAAATTTTCCTCGTTTAAAAAAATGGAAGTGGTATGTTTTGCCTTCATTCCTTTTCAAATTATAGAAATAATTGCAAATGAACTTGTAAGGATACAAAGGAATTCCAGAGGTGAGCAATTTCCTGTGCCAGGTACTTCCATTTGCAGGCAAGTATGGACTGCTATCACTGATGCATTGTTGTATATTTTAGAGAGTGTTGTGCAAGGCTTACAGGAAGCCAATCTGACATTTGCCATGACTGAGTAATATCTATACTTAGAATAGGGAATTCAGAGGCAAGGGTCACATTGGTGTTCTGTATTGTACAAAAAGGTCCTTGATTTATAATTGTGATGACTGATACTGTTACCAAAGGCTTATAGCTGAAGTTGAGATGATTATCTTATTGGTCACAGTCAGTGATCATGCTGATTTCAGCTGTGGGAGATGAAAATGTCTCTTTTATCCTGAAAACGTTTGTAGTAATTTCATACTAGTGCTGTTTCTACTATAACATTGAGGCTGAATTATTTGACTAATGATAGTGATGCATCTTGATGTGAGGGCAACTGCAAGGAATAGCTGTAATTTTATGAATTTTCTAAGTTACTTGTTTATAGCATTTTATGATGATAGAAAAGAAAAATCATTATGATAACATGATTATCAATCAGGAAAATGCAGCACTGTGTTACTTTTCTTACTGAGCAGAAAGAAGTTTGGCAAAGAATTTGGAACATTTCTGCAAGCTCGCTCTCCTAAATTAATAGGAATTTTCCTTTGTTTTGTCTAACATAAACCCAGTTTGTTTATTTGTTTTTAATTTCAGAGGGTTTTTGGTGCATTGCAGTCATAGTGCACCCCACTGAGATAACCTAGAAGGACATTATGTTTTCTTGTGGAAGGAACAACTCATGCTCTTGCAGGCTATAACTTCTTTAATTTCAATTAAGGAAAGCAACAAGAAAGAACAGAAAATAAACACTCCATGACAGAATATAGGAAAAATGTCTCTTTAATACATATTACAGAGAGCAAAAATTAGCATAAATAAAAAAACTCAGTAATTTGGAGGTGGAAACACAGATGTTTTAATATTTCTTAGATTTAAACTGTATGTAAGAAGTCCTTTAAAGGAAGGGTTAAGAATTCACACCACTTTTACAATTTTTCATGGCACCGCCGAACAACAATAATTTTTCACAGAATCACAAAATTACTGGGTTGGAAGAGACCTCCAAGATCATTGAGTCCAACCCTTGCCCTAACACCTCGACTAGACTATGTCACAAAGTGCCATGTCCAGCCTTTTTTATAACACATCCAGGGATGGTGACTCCACCACCTCCCCGGGCAGACTATTCCAATACTTTATTACTCTTTCTGTGAAAAACTTCTTTCTAATGTCTAACCTATACCTCCCTTGGCGCAGCTTGAGACTGTGTCCTCTCATTCTGTCAGTTGCTTCCTGGTGAAGGAGACCAACCCCCACCTGAGTACAACCTCCTTTCAGGAAGTTGTAGAGAGTGATAAGGCCACCTCTGAGTCTCCTTTTCTCCAGGCTGAACAACTCTAACTCCCTCAATCGTTCCTCATAGGGCTTGTGCTCTAAGCCCTCCACCAGCCTCGTTGCTCTCCTCTGGATGCTCTCAATCATCTCCACGTCCTTCCTAAACTGAGGGGCCCAGAACTGGACACAGTAATCAAGGTGCAGTCTCACCAGTGCCGAGTACAGAGGCAGAATAACCTCCCTGCTCCTGCTGGCCACACCGTTCCTAATGCAGGCCAGGATGCCATTGGCCTTCTTGGCCACCAGGGCACACTGCTGACTCATGTTGAGCTGGCTGTCGACCAGTACCCCCAGGTCCCTTTCCACCTGGACACTGTCCAGCCACACTATCCCCAGCTTGTAACATTGATAGGTATTCATTCAGGATCGTAGGATATGGAACAGGGAGAAGATCTATCCCTCAGAATCTGCTAAAAGCTTTCAAAACAAAGAAAAAATCCTCCTCTCTATTTCTATTTTAATGACATATGTCTATTTTAATAACATATCCTTAGGTGTATCAACTCAAAACTTGTATCTACATGATTACATGACAATAAAGAAAGATCTTGTGAGGAAAAACTTTTAACTACATGTCCCAAGTATCAAAATTCAGTTAGCAAATACAAGAAAAGCAATAATCAGTACTATTCTGAGAATACCATGATTTTAAGCTATCCACCCAAGCACTGTATCACGCTTCTTATGGCTTTGAAAAGCCTAAATCAGGATTTAAAATCATAAAATTTATAAGTTGGACTTGATGATCTTTAAGGTCTCTTCCAACCTTGTTGATATTGTAAAATTTAAAGAATTGTATGGATTTTCTTAAAATTCACAGAATCATGGAATTAACTAGCTTAGAAAAGACATTTGAGATCATCAAGTCCAACCTATTACCAACACCACCTCATCAACTAAACCATGGCACAAAATGCCTCATCCAGTCTCCTTTTAAACACTTCCAGGGACAATGACTCCACCACCTCCCAGGGCAGCCCAATCCAATGGCTAACCACTCTTTCTGTGAAAAAGTTTTACCCAACATCCAGCCTAAACTTTCCCTGGTGCAGCTTATGACTATGTCCTCTTGTTCTGTCACTGGTTGTCTGGGAGAAGAGACTGGTCCCCACCTGGCTACAATCTTTCAGGTAGTTGCTGAGAGTGAAAAGGTCTCCCCTGAGTCTCCCCTTCTCCAGGCTAAACAAGACCAGCTCTCTCAGCTGTTCTTCACAGGGCTTGTGCTCCAGTCCTTTCACCATCCTCACTGCCCTTCTCTGGACACATTCAAGCATCACATCTTTCTTAAACTGGACAGAACTGGACACAGTACTCGAGGTGCAGCCTAATGAGTGCTGAGTACAGGGGAAGAATAACTTCCCTGATCCTGTTGGCCACACTACTCCTGACAGAGATCAGGATGCCATTGGCCTTCTTGGTCACCTGGGCACACTGCTGACTCATGTTCAACTGCCTGTCAACCAGTCAACCCCTGGTCCCTTTCTGCCTGGCTGCTCTCCAGCCACTGTCCCAGCCTGTAGTGTTGCAGGGAGTTGTTGTGACCAAAGTGTAGAACTTGGCATGCAGATTTGTTAAATCTCACACCATTGGATTCTGCTCATCTATTCAGCCTGTCAAGATCCTTCTGCAGAGCCCTCCTATCCTCTAGGGATCTGTCGATTGACACTTGCTCCCAACTTGGTGACATCTGCAAACTTACTAATGGTGGTTTCAATCTCCTCATCCAGATCATCAATAAAGATATTAAACAGGATTGGGCCCAACACCGATCACTGGGGGGCACTACTAGTGACCGGTCGACCACTGGATGTGGCACTATTCACCATCACTCTCTGGGCCCGGCCTTCCTGCCAGTTCTTAACCCAGCTCAGAGTGCACCTGTCCAAGCCGTGGGCTGCCAGCTTTTCCAGGAGTTTGCTATGGGAGACGGTGTCAAAGACTTTGCTGAAGTCCAGGTAGATTAAATCCACAGCCTTCTCCTCATCCACCAGACAAGTCACCTGGTCATAAAAGGAGATCAGATTGGTCAGGCAGGACCTGTCCCTCAATTCTTACCAATGTGAAGTGTACACTGTTCTACACATGTCCCATTGGAAAGGTCATTCCTGTTTGACAGTTTGTGGTTGGTACCAAAAGGTCTCTGCCTTGCTCAGAGTACTCTGAACTTGTTCTGGCATCTTGCACCATTTGAGGACTGCATCTCTGGCCCTGGAAGTGTTTGGATACTGCTTCAAAGAGTGGGTAGACCTTAAATAAAAGCAAAATGAACTGATTATCATTCTGGAATATACTCGATGAGTAGTGTATTTGCAGCAACTATGCACAAGGAAACCCCCAGGTGTTTCTAGCTACTGATGCTTTGCTTAGTAACTTCAGGGTGATCTCTAGTCCACTGGCCAAAGGACTATTGATAGTCATGCAGCTCTGTCATTTGAGACCCAGACATTTTACAACATCTATCTTCACAATTGCATTTGAAAGATGAGGCTGTCATCTGAGATTACACCTTAATTTTTGATGCTTTTCTCTGGGGTTTCCATTCAAACTAGCTTGCAAGCAGGAAGGGGACAAAACCAAGATTGCCAGTAGCCAGTGATGGAATGATGTGACAAAACTTGCAGAAATAAATACTGATGGGATCTCTTAATCTGCTTCACGAGGTATTGCTATAATGTACTACGTCTGAAATGTTTCTATACCAATGCACACAGCATGAAGAACAAACAAGAGGAGCTCAAAATTGTGTGAGATCTGCTACTCCAGCTGGATCCTTACAAATCTATGGCACCTGTTGGGATTCAACTCAGAATCCTTAAAGAGCTGGATGATGTCATCACAAAGCACCTCTTGACAATTTTTGAGTGGGAATCTGAAGACGTCTCAGCTGATTGGAAGCTGGTGAATGTTGCCCTGATTTTCAAGAAGGGGGAGAGTGAGGCTGGAAACTACAGGTCTTTCAGTCTTAGTTCAGTGCCTGGAATTTCACCATGAATATTGGGGGAGTTTTGGGCACCACAATATAAGAAAGATATTAAGGTATTAGAGAGTCTTAAAAGGAGGTGAAGAATAGGAGCGGAAACCGTACGAGGAATGTCTGAGGTCACTTGGTCTGTTTAGCCAGGAGTATAGAAGAAGTATAGAAGTACAGAATATAGAAGAACCTTTCTGGAAGATTTATTTCAAGGAGGCAAGGGTATGTAGCACAAGGAACCTTAGCTGCTGGGGAAAAAGGCATCATGCCTAGGAATACTCTTATGTTTTTTTCTCCTCCTGCATTCCAGAGAAGCTGCCTGCCTGGTACAAGAGAAGATAAGTTTCTTGCATATGTGTTTGAAGGCCCCTGCAGCGGGTCAGGGGGAGGAGGGGGACAGGCAAATCATAAAAATGCTGTGAAGAGTGGATGTGTTTTTTCATTCCTGGTGCAGCTACTACTGTAAAGTTAGTGTTCTTGGCTTTTGGAAATAACTTTTCCTAAATTCCTCGCTGACTGGTATCTGGAGTAGCTGCTCATAATCTTCCCTTACAAAGAGACTGAGGGGAGACCTCACCATGTTCTACAACTTCCTCATGAGGGGAAAAAGAGGGCTAGCCACTGATTTTTGATCTGTGGTGACCAGTGACAGGACCTGAGGGAATGGACTGAAAGTGTGTCAGGGGAAGTTTTGGTTGGATGTTAGAAAAATGTTCTTCCCCCAGAGGGTAGTTGGGCACTGGAACTGAATCCCAGTGGATATATTTAAATACAAAGCTTTGAGACAAAGCAGTGTCACCATTAACACAATTTACATGACTGAGGCCACAGACAAAAGCACAAATCAGCTTTAAGTGCTCTATTTTTGAAATATGTTTTGAAATAATTTGAAGGCAGATTAGTTCATGCTTTTATTAGGAAACTAGCTGTAAAACTAAGAAAAGAAATCCAGAAGCAGGCCAAAAATAAAAGGTTCACATTTTTTTTAGTAACCATGCTAAGAAAATAAACCACAATGTTTTATGTTAAAGAACAACTAGCAAAAAATGGTGAGATTTCCCAGTCTTCCTGGTACAAGTTGTAGTAGGTCAGCTGTGAACATGGGAGCTCCTCCCTTAAAGGGTGCTGTTGTTCCTTGTCCTTGCTGCAACTGATTAAGATATATTCAGAAGGCAAAAATATGGATGATGCGTGACCTCATCCAGCCCTCCCTTCCAAATGCCATATGGGATAGAACAGTCAGCCTGACTCTGCCTTACTACTCTCTGCCTTAGTTCTTTTCTGATGAAGTCAGTTTTAAGACCAAGCCCCAGCTTGTCAGTGAAGCCCCAAATAAAGGATTTGTCTCATTTTGGGCATGAGCTGCAGGTGCTGTGGGTTGGCCTTTAGCCCTGGTGCCATTTCTGTTTATGTGTGAGGTCTAGAAAATGACTCCAGTGGAGCCAGCCCTTGCCCACCACATACACCCAGGGAAGCAGAGCCCAGACATGTATGTTCACATCTGACCAGTCTGACAGAAAGCTTTGCATAGCAGGACGGTTCTCTTCTGGGAATTTTCATCTCCTTTCTTTATGTAAGTTCACCAAAGGAACCATGAATCATTTAAGATTTGTTCCACTGTAAATAAAGCCAAAGCCTTTTAACCACAAACACTTTATATGTGCTTCTTAGCAGTGTATAACTTATATCTCCAATCCCTCCTGGCTTTTTGCAACTAGTCCAAGATTCATTTATTACCATTCCATGTGTCTAACATTATCCTGCTGATCTACAGAAAAAAAAAAGCAAGCATAGTAAGCAACAACTGAATATTATAAAGGACACCCACTTTTGCTGTTTAATGCATTATCTAACTCATATATCTTTGCATTACCACAAAGCTTTTGCAAATTAAAGTGTTAGAACGTGACTTGCATGTTACACAAGATTTTCTGGTAGGCTTGGAAAGTATGAAAGGAACAGCTCAAATTTGTGTTAAGATGTAGGTCTATTAAGTGAAAAAATGGATGCGTAGTTGTGTGACTGTTGACAGGCAATGCAGGCATGCTCTCATTTCACATACCACCACTTTATGTGGTGCTGTCTCACATAAGTAAATGTTTCTCCGTTATAATTTGAGGGGTTGTTTTAAAGCTTAGTATCCACACAAGCAGGATACAAAGAAAATTTCTAGCACATCGTCATTCCATATTTGGGACTGATTTGTAGGCAGACCTTGAGTTTCAGTTTCAGAAACCAATGTGTGACGCAGAAAACTAAGGCTTCAGCTCCACAGCACACAGCCACAACATCTGCTGCTACCATCTCTGCACATCATGCAGGAGAAGAATGGCAGCACATGTCAAATAGACACAGAAGAGTTGCACTAAGTCCTAAAAAATTTCTGTGGATGAACAGATAAACTATGTTCCAATGAAATGCACTTTATTTTGGAAACAACTACCAGCCTAAAGAAAATACTGTGGTCAAAAGTAACAGATTCATTGCACTGAAATTTAAAATGTTTGGAGAACAAACTCAAAAGAGGCATTGGGAAATACACTTTTCATTCTCATTTTTCTTTATATTTTGTAATTATAATTAATTTGAAATAAGTAACATCAGAATTAGTCAATATACTAATTTATTAAAAAGACATGATTAAGTAAAGAATTTAACATATCAAAAGGAACACCAAGAATTTGTCACATTGTGTCTTAAGCAAACACACCATTAAAAAAATTTCTAAAAAATTTACAAGTATGAGAGACACGTACAGGGTTTCTTATAGGGCTACTTCAGAAATGTAACTGGAATTCCTAAAATCATAAATGGCAATTTCCCATTTCCCAAGATTTCACAAAACATCCAATAATTTCACTATAGATCTCCTTGTGACAAAAGAAAAGGATACAGAGATTGGAATTGGAAACTTTGGAGGATCACTCTGACTTACTGCTTCACTGAAGGAAAATTATGAAAAAAAGTTGATCTGAAAGTAATGTTTTAAAAGAAAATAATTTCAATGATAGGCTTAATGGATGAATTTGGGAGGAAGGAGAATAGTGTATACATGAGGAACTGAAGAATTTTCTTCTCTTTTAGTTGTTAGGGATACTTGCGGGGAGCAAGCATTAAAATATGCAAACTTAGTAACTCTTACCTAAAAACATAGAAGACTTGTGTAAAGAAGTCAGTTTTTTTGGATTGCATTTGTCTAGAAAGTTTAGAACTCTGGAGAAATTCCAGACACCTGGATGTCAACAGGAGTCAGGTGTGAAAAAGGACTGATGAAGAAAGATCATAAGTAGACTACTGCTTCAGAGTAACATAGATAATTGTCACGGTGGTTTTCAATCCACACTTTAAAGCACATAGTTGAAACTTATCAGGTGAATTTGAACACTTCTAGAGTTTGTTGATCTCTTTTTTCCATTCTGTCCAGTATATCATTCTCTTCTGATATGAAATGATTTTTTAAAAGGTTACTAAAACAAGCCTTATAAATGGAAATCTGTGCCTGACAATGATGATGACTATGAGCAAATTTAAGCAGTGGTTAATGAATTCACACTGTCAAGAGGGAAAAAATTACGTGTCTGGATTACTTATGTAATGTTGTCAATGTGCCTCTAGGCCCTTAAAGCCAAACCTGGGAGAGGACTCTCATCTCAAACATATCATCAGTCCAAACCCACTTGGCTGTCATCACTTCCAGACTCTGTCAATAACTAGTAATAACATGATTTCACAATTCTTATTTCCATGTTTATATAAAACATATTTCTGATGTATATTATATATAAAGGACAGTGTACTAAAGTGTATATCATTCCTTAACAGTCTGCAAATAACACTTAGTTCTCAACAGGTAAATGATCTGGTTATTGAAAAGTATCAAGCTACTAACTAGATGTTGCCGAAAAATTAATATTTTGCTTACTGTCTGGCCAAGAGCTAACTCTGCCCTGGGGACATCAGCATTTCTAAATATGTGGAATGTGGTTTAAAGCTGTTGGCTTTCTTATAAGAAGAAAAC
Organism: Serilophus lunatus; assembly: GCA_013399895.1. Classification (NCBI taxonomy): domain Eukaryota; kingdom Metazoa; phylum Chordata; class Aves; order Passeriformes; family Eurylaimidae; genus Serilophus; species Serilophus lunatus. Next base: position 1,104,864 of record VXBA01002275.1, read on the forward strand.
TACATGAATATATTTAATTTTGAACCACGGAATATGCTGTGTTGGAAGGGACCCACAAGGATCATCGAATCCAACCCTTGGCTCCACACAGGATCATCCCCAAGAGTCACAACATATGTCTGAGTGTATTGTCCAAATACTACTTGAAGTCTCTCAGGCTTGGTGGTGTGATAACTTCCCAGGGGAGCCTGTTCCAGTGCCCCACTATGCTCTGGGGGAAGAACATTTTTCAAATATCCAAACTAAACTTCCCTTGACACTATTTCAAAACCATTCCCTTGGGTCCTGTCACTGGTCACCACAGAGAAGAGATCAATGTCTACTCTTTTTGTTCCCTTCATGAGGAAGTTGTAGACTGCACTGAGGTGTCCCCTCAGTCTCCTCTTCTCCAGGCTGAACAGACCAAGTGACCTCAGCTGCTCCTCATACAGCTTCCCCTGAAGGTCCTTCACTATCTTTGTTGCCCTCCTTTGGAGACTCTCTAATAGCTTAATGTCTTTCTTATATTGTGGTGCCCCAAACTGCCACAATATTCCAGTTGAGGCCACACCAATACAGAGCAGAGTAGGACAATCACCTTCTCCAGCTGGCTGATGATGCTTTGCCTGATGCCTCCAAGGACACAGTTGGCCCTCCTGGCTGCCACGGCACTGCTGACTCAGATTCAATTTGCCATCCATCAGGACCCCAGGTCCCTTCCTGTGGCACTGCTTTCCAGCATCTCATTCCCCAGTCTATACATATATCTGGGGTTGACTCATCCCACATGCAGAATCTGACACTTTCCATTGCTGAACTTTGTATGGTTGGTGATTGCCTGGGATTTGTCAGGGTCTCTTTGCAGGGCCTCCCTGACTTTGAGGAGTCAACAGCTCCTCCCGGTTTTGTGTCATCTGCAAACATGCTCAGTATCGCTTCCAGTCCTGTGTCCAAGTCATTTATGAAGCTGCTGAAGAGCATAAGGCCCAAGATGGAGCCCTGTGGAAATCCACTAATAACAGGTCACCAGTCTGATGTTATGCCATTCACTGTTATCCTTTGTGCTCAACCCATGAGCCAATTGCTCACTCACCACATGATGGGTTTATCCAGCTGTGGGCTGGACATTTTGTCCAGAAGGCTCCTGTGAGAGACAGTATCAAAAGCTTTCCTGAAATCCAAAGAGATTACATCAGCTGACTTCTCTGGATCAACCAAGTGGGTTACCTTATCATAGAAGGCAATCAGGTTTGATAAACAGGACTTTCCTCTCATGAAGCTGTGCTGGCTGTGACCAATGACTGTGTTGTCTTTCAGATGTTTTTCAATACCTCTCAGAATATTCTTCTCCGTAACGTTACCAGGCACTGAAGTGAGACTGACAGGCCTGTAGTTTCTGAGGTCCTCGCTCTTGCCATTTTTACAAGTTGAGACAAGATTTGCCAGCTGCCAGTCAGCTGGGACCTTTCTGGATTCCCAAGACTGCTCAAGAATTATTGAGAGAGGCTTTGTCATGACATCATCCAACTCTTTGAGGATTCTGTGTTGAATCCCATCAGGCCCCATAGATTTTTAGGAATCCAGCTGGAGAAGAGGATCCAGCACAAGTTCAGAGTCAACTGGGAGTTGATCATTTTCACATTCATGGTCCTTCAGCTCAGGCACTAAGACCCACTTAGTCTGTCATCGCATTGAAGACACCTGACCTTGCTTCCACCATGGAAGTCCATGAGAACTGCTCCAGTAGGTACTTGCTTAGGAAATACTGTGTGTAGGCTTCCCTTTCATGAGGGTCATCCAGAAGGGGAGGTTGCCTTTTCAGAGAGGTTTTATGAATTTCAAGCATCTCATGACTTTTGCTCAAAAATGTGGAAGGAAACAGTATGTTGAGTCCATTCCCCTCTGTTGTGAGAGCAGGCTTTTATTTGTTTTCTTTCCTAAGTGATAGAGTATTTATGCTCCCTATGACAGGATCAAACAGGCTTATACATGGGTAGATGGAGACACATTTTGTCCTGGCATATTGAAAAATTATAACCCCTAACTGATGAAAAAAAATGTAATTACAGCAGTGTTTTCTGTAGAGCTAGACTCACTGAAATAATTTTGGTGTAATGATTTAGTACTCCAAGTGATTTTGTAAACTTAAGGACAAATACTGTCCTGCAAGATAAAAAGTGTCTCCTTCACATTTTTTTTTTATTTTCTCTGTGCATGAGTAGCTTAATTCTGTTTTTAACTAAGTAGAAACCAAAAGGATCTTTGGGTAGATCTTGACATCGTAAATGAAACAGAAATTCTTCTGGAATATACTGTTTTACATAATGAGTCTCACTAATTGGCTTGCTAGAGAGGGCTGGTGATTTGCATATTGGTTTGCAGCTCTGTGTTGTAAACAGATCATTGATTATTGATTATGATTGATTATCATTGATTATGACCTTAAAAATATTCCCCAAAAGGTATTTCAAGAAGCTGTATCATAAAGTCCAGGGAAGATCCAGAGTCTATTTCCCATGTTACAGATACATTTTCCCTATTTATTTGTAGAGATGTGATGCAACTTGAAAGTTTTAATATCACTACCTTGACATAGAGAGTCAATATTCCTAAAAGAATTCTAGTTTGCCATTCAGGAAGACAAGTAATATTAGCATATAAGTTGTGAAAATGATAGTTTAATATGAATAATATCTAATGAATAGACAAATTACCTTGGTACTGAATGGCCAGTAGATTAGAATTTCTTTTAATTTATTTTTTTTTAAGGCAAATGTTGTGGAAAGGAAATATTTCTTTGAAATGGACATGAGCTGATGAACAGATTGTTATAAATCAATGAGATTAACAGAAATGTATGATTAATTATGCCTATAAACACATAAAACATCACAAAAAATCACATTATACACAATATTATTATTACATTTTGTAATGGTGCATAGTGCATGTACTATATGCATATGATACACTGTAATAATTATATAATTTATAATATGTAATAAACTATATTTTTGTAGTGTATTATGTAATTTTTACAATATATCATTATAGCATATCTAATATAGATCATTATATTAGATAACACATCATTAACTTCCAGTAAATAATAGATTTCTTACATGATATAGATTGTCTGAATAAAGTGAAATGAAGTGGTGACATGATAGCTGTCAAGAGTCAAGAGGCCAAGAAATGTTTGATAAGAAAAAGTGTTTATTTGATTTTATGATGAGGAATTTTAATTGTGAGCAAAAATATTGATGAGAAAAGAATAAAACGTACAACTAAAGATGAAAGATTTGAATTTATTCAGGCGACAGCTGTTCACAATACACATAACTAATATCAGCTCTTGGAGGTCTAGATTTATTTCAGTGTCTCACTCATGTTGGAATCTTTTGGGTTTTTTCAGTGTTTCTCAGCAGTGGTTATTGCAGATTCTGCCATTCGAGAGTTCAAATGCATCCCTTTTTTCATTGAATACTTAAGTGTATAAACAGTAGTTTAAGCAATGTTCCATTGAACTGTTTTTGATTAAGCATATGAAGTCCATCAGCAGGATTTTGTATAAATAATCAAACTTCAGAATGCAGTTGTTCACAGATGGCCCAGTAGCTCAAAAGTTGGTTTCTCATTAAGTGGACTTCCTCAGCATCTGACATGAGAAAACAAAACAATTCTTCCTGTTTCATTTGCCTAATCTAAACTATCTGCTAACTATCTGCTCACCAGGAGCAGGCTGAGCCTAGAGTATACTGTCCTTTTAAAGACATTCTGAAAACCTTTTTGAAAGAGAAGCTTTCCTTGCTGGTGGAATTGTACTGTTGATGACACTGAAAATTGTGTTATCCTTTTTCTGAGCCAGTGAGCCCTCTAAATCCTCTGTGAATCACCGGAGCCTAATTTTCCTCTCTCACAGTATTCAATGTTCCTGATGTATATTGTTTGTTCAGGTTGAAAATACAATAAACAAGAGAAAAATAGCCCTTTTGTCACTTAGAAAATGTGTTTTCTTTCTCATCAATAAAAAGGCAATCAGTAAAGGGAAACAGAGTTATCATTTAGTCAAAGAAACAAGAGAATTATTTTGGGTGAGTTCTGATCTTTTCTGCACAAGGTAGATTGCAAGGTGCAAGGCTTCATAGAAATGGCAGTTAAGCTTTGGGCAGGATTAGTTAACAGCATGGAAAGTTTACAGAGCAGCATGTCTACTGTTATTTTACTTAGTCTTGATGAAGAATGTTGGCACTGTGTTTTGGAGAGATTCTGGTGCCAGCCAGCATCAGGGAAAAATGAAGTCTGAAATTACTAGATGGTCTTACAGAGTACCAGGACCTGCAGGTGCTTTGCTCTGTGTCTTTAACGTTTCCACACGTGCTCATCCCAACCCTGGGAAGAAAAGTGCCTCAGAAGGTGTAGAACATCACACCCACCCTTTCCCATGCAGGTGCTCCTCTGACTATGGCCTGGTGCGTGGCTGAACACCCTGGCAGTCTCTGGGTGATAAGCACTATCAGCATGTGCAACCAATTAATGCCATCCATAGTTTTGAAAAGGGATGAGTTAACTCAGCAAGTGGATTTTGCTGTCTTGTGAGTGTTCATTAAAGGGTGTGCAGGGAATACTAAGCAGAGGTGGATCTAATCTTAGCAAATGACTGGCCTCCTCTCCATGGAGACAGGCCTCACAAAGCCAATCATCTGAAATGATGTCTTCTGATTTTCTTCTACATGCTCCTAAGAGGGCTGATGCTGCTCTCTGGTCATTTGCTTGATGTCACTGAGCTGTCTCATCTTCTAGCAGAGACATTTTTCTGCAGACAAAAGCCACTGTTCACAGGCAGGAGAGCTACTAGTTTGGATCAAGTGGCTTCTGAGCACAAGAAAGAGGCTGATCTAAGGGCAGTCATTATTCAGGAACTGACCCTCTGTCTGCACACCCAGTCTGCAATTTCTATATCCCTCTTCTCATTCTCTGCTATGTTTGATTTTAACATTCCCTGATCACAGTACTGGGCTCTCCAGTTATGCAATTCTTTACTCTGCAGGGGAGTAATGAGAACACCGATTTCCTTCTAAAAATGGAAGAAATAAAAAGAACTTCCCAAACAGTCATCCTCAAGAAGTCTGCATGATGTAATTGGAGGCCTATGGATTGTTGCCAAAAACGACTGGAGGAAAAAACTTACTGTAACATTTTTTTGAGTATAAAAATAAAGCATTCTGTTAATCATGGTACTGGGCATGCAGGAATCCTCCGAACTGCATTACTTAAATGCATTTTCCATCAAGTTTCAGCTAAAGGTGGCAAAAATGTTGGGAGATGATGGAAATACAAGTGGTTTAGAAACCTTGAACGATATGGTATTCAAAAATGCCACTCATCAAGGGCAAGGAATAGAGGAACCACTAGCAAAGGCTATTATGGAGTATGAATGAGGTATACATTTTAGTGGTAGAAAATCTGGAAATACTCTTGCTCTGGGAATTCTACAGGTCATGGTGTTATATTTTTACTCAGTCAGGAGTCTTCATGCAAAGGTAAACTTGAACTCTAAAAGAGCACCATGTAACTAGTGTGTGGCAACCACAAAAAAACACCTCCCTGGGTCTGCTTGAGCAGAAAGGGAGTGGAAATGGATGGCAAGGAAGGCGACTCAATAGAATCTTGAACATTTTGCTGGATAGAGAAATCCATTTGTGATCTCTAGACTATTTGAATCATAGATATGTTTAGCATCAACCGTTCTCTTCAGACACCATTTATCTCTCACAAACCACCAAGTGACTTTAACATGCAATATGCAGCTGCATACCAGCTGTAGACCACCTTCTGTGGCCTTATAGGCCTCTCATGGTCTTCAGATCGTAATCCATGAGCCATAATGCTTATGTGCAACAATTTGGGAACAGAAGTGTACGGTTTTTGCCATCCTTGTCTTTGAAAAGGGGTAAGTGAATTCAGAACCTGGAGCTTAAAAATCTACTCCAAAATAGATCTCTTACTTTTGTTTAGCTCTTGAATTGATGGATACTTTAAAACTGATTAGTTAAATTTAGTAGTTTAATACTTCATCAAATATTATGCATTATTTCTTAATCATGATATTGTTAATGATCAGTGTTTAACATTAAATGAACCTGGTGTCTGTCTTCTCAAAAGAACTTATATGGCAGCACTTGAATCTAAAACATAGTGGATCACAACTCTACACCTTTGCTACACTCGTTACTCCACACAGATTTCTGTACACAGAAATTTTCTGTGGAAAATTTCTTCATTCTTTACAAATGAGCACCCAATATGATCTGTGGTAGCATAGAAAAAGTCCAGTCCACAGCACTTCTCTAGACTCGCTGTGTTTGATGTCTCAGCTGATTGCATGGTAGGTGTAGAGATAGGAGCTGGAAGAGGGTCCAGGCAGGTTCAATGGCCATAACCAAGCCAGCAGAAAGCATGAGCCCAGTGGTACCACTATTCTGCTTCTACAGAGAGCCTGGGTGCTGGATGCACCCTGGGGCTGCTGCTAGGGCAAGAGCTAGATGCTGGTGGCCTCTTGGAGCAGTTACATATGATGCCTTGTGGGCAACACATACCTACAGGGTTGAGGGTCTCTCTTAATGAGAAATAGCTGCTGAGAGAGGTGGTGGGTTTTACACTGTACTCAAGCTCTGAGAAATGTGTTTCCTCTTCCCAGAACAGTGCTCTATCTCAGAGGACATGGTGCTGGGAGGTGGAGCCAGGTAGGACAGGAGATCAAGGAAGAGTAGCCTCCATCTGTATGATGTAGTTTTTCCTTTATTAGCAAAGATAAAGTAAGAGTCTGAAGCCCTGTGATTCAGACACACACACATACAGAGTCCTTGCAGGAGCAGATCTGCATTGGTTCCCAGCTTCTGCTTTGTGTCCATGGACTGAATAGCACACATTCTGGATTGTGCTCTTGAACACTGGGACATTGGAGTCAAGTTTTGCGGATTTTTTTCTTTCCAGCTAATCTTTGTCTTTTTTTGTTCTAAAATGGAGTGTTATATGTCTTTCACAGTTCTGATATGATCTTTCATGGCATTTCCCACCATATTTCTATTACTTCTTTTACTACAAAATGTGAGAAACACATTACTCATAAAATATTCCCTGCCTCCTCCTTTCAGTTTCTGGTGAAATAATAAAAGATCTGCCACAACTTGTGTGCTTTAGTCCTCATCATTTCTGCCCTGTTTTCAACAGCCACTTCTACCAAGGTGTATGAAACCTCCAGATTCATCTTGTAATCCAAAGAAAATAATTGCAGTTCACAGAAATCCCTTGATAATTTTAGAGAAATGTTGAAGGAGGACTTTTGTAATTAAAGATTGCGTATTTGCTTAGTTGCTTTCTTCGTCGTGTTCCATGATGGGCTGGGAATATTTTTTCTACTGATTCCATGACAGCAGATTGGAGGAAAAAATTGCACAACTGTCAAGTTTTTATTGGAATAACTTTGTCATACTGCTATCTTTTAGATTCATGGAATAAGTATTTATGCATATCCTTTTTCCAGGCAACGTTCAAATCAACATTTTTTTCATGAGATTGTTGCAGCACTTAGATTAAGTGCTTTGGTAGAAGAAATTAATTCTATCCCAGGTTTGTGGGTTAATACTTGTCAAACTTTAATACACAACAAATCAATGAGATTTTATCAGGATTCTGTGCCATGCATCCTGTGAGCTAATATGCAGAGAGTGGAGGATGGAAAGAAGCTAAACTTTGACACAGCAGAAGCTCTGATGAATCTGATATTTTAAGAACTACTGCTCTTGCTCTATTATGTGCATGGTTGTCCTTTCCACAAAACCAGCCAGGACAAACTTCTTGATATCTATACTCCCATTTCTGAGTTTTAGGGACACAATTGTGTTTTGTCTCACAGGAAGTAAAGTGGAATTGAACTTTATACAATAATAATTTGAAATCATACAGAATATGAAACATCTTCCTGGCTGGACAACATGCAGCTTGCTTCTAGTGAAGCACACTCAGATGTCTCCTGTACAATTGCTCCGTGTCTTCAATGGCATCATTCCTTGACCTCTTCTTCATAAAGAAAATGCGTTTATCAGTCCAAGTTGAAGCACTAGCATACCCCTTCTTTGTGAGTTTTACAAAATACTTTTCTTGTGCCTTAGGCTAACCTTTTTTTTCCACAGAAATTGGTCTGATTTTAAAAGATAACTTGGTCCCTCGTTTTCTGAACCTTTTCTGATAGGAATGCTTACAGGTGAAAGTGCTGAAAGCTCAGTCTTTGGAAAATTGACAGCTATACAAACGTTAAGAAATCAAACTGGAAAAAAACAATTCCTGCCTCTCTCGTAATTTGTATGCACATGTATAATGACAGCCAATAACCACTGCATTGGTAAAGTATACGAATTAATAAAAGGCAAGCTTTACTATATTGCTGCAACAGATTAATGAATGACTGAATATAAGATGAAATAATAAATATAAAGACAACTTCCATTATTATAATTTTGTCCTCTCATCTCTCTATTTTTATTAGAACCTCAGTTTAGTAGTCTATTTCTAAAATTCCTATTAAAATGTTGCTGTGAAATTATATATTCTGTTGCTTTATATTGAATTTTAGGACTTGCAGCCTAACCATGCAGAAAACTCAGAGTCAGCAGAATGGCAAGTGCAGAGTTTCTGCAGAGAGAGACATCATCACCTCCCCTGTCGCACTCTGTCATAGACCTGGAGCACAGGCTCAGCCCCTCAGAGAGAGGGAGGCAGACTTAACTAAGGGAGAGTAAAAGGAGAAAGCATAGAAAGAGCATGATAAGACTGACTCTAATTTGCTTGATCACTATTTGGAGGGGCATAAAAATTTGATCCATTGTGGAAAAATTGTTTGAGAGCAAGGCTGGGATGTTTGTGGTAAAAATATTGAACTTACTGAACAACATAACAAATAACTATCATGCAAACTGTACCTGAAAGACATTGGGTATTCAGTAAGAATACACAGATATACAGTGGTGCAGTTTGCACTCATATATATTAAAAGAACATTATGCAGAAATTATAGCAGAAAAAGTACTCAAGATGTAGACATTAATCCATCAGGCCAGATTTCTATGTCTATCTCCTTCCATATTTTAATCTTGCATCTGTGCACTGTCATTTCATCAGATGACACCAGATTATGCCCACTTACTTGGGTTTACATAATTTCTAATCAAGGTTATAGATCTCTATTCATTGTCCATATATAGCTGGGTGTATCAATATCACAGTCACAAATGCACATGTACATGTGTTCATACAAAATATTGTAATCCTAGAAGCCAAATTACACAGCTTTATTTCTTATTTGGCCAACTGGGAAATTACATCAGTTAGTCTATGAGAAATAATATTGTGCTTCCTTGGCTTTTATTTTTACTCAGACTAAAACAGAGAAACCACTGTTCAACAGCACAGCTTCTAGATGCTTCAAAAGAAATGCAACAAAAATGAATATTTAAGTTGAGGACAATTTAGTCTGTCTAAAATAATTCATGGCTGTCTCACTATGAGAGTAATAATTATTGATCGACCTTTTTATTTAACTCTTTTTTGAAGTGTTGAAGTACTGTAACCACCTTCATTTGTAGAGGGCTCAGTGATCTTGGCTTGTTCACTAAGGCTCAGCCACTGCAGAGTAATGAGGCTGCTGAACTTGATGACTTCACGCAAAATGAATATAGGGTGTTGAAATACGCTTGTTTTTTGCCATTTCATTAAAATGCATTTTTTAAGTTTAATAACAGGTACAAATAACAAAGAGATCAGAGCAATGAGTCAGAGAAAAAGCCACATTCTATGGCTAGTTGCATATTACTGAGTCTTTCATGGCACAGCTGTACTGCTGTCTTGGTCCTTGAAGATGCATTTTGCTAGTGTTGAGAAATTCCTTCAGTTTTCATGAAATGTAACTCTTATCCTCCTTTGACTATCCATTCCTTTATCTAGTGATCAGTCATTGAACAGATCAGAAAACCTGCCTTGAAAAAGAAACGGAAAATTCCTCTCTCTCCCTGCCATAAATCGAATGTATTCAAATCAGACTGCATTTAACATTTAGACATTAGATACCACATTCATATAGAACATCTTTGGTTTTAAGATATAAGTCTTTGCCTCTGCATAATAGGGTTTCTTAAAGTGGTTTTTTTGGCAATGTAAATTTCCTAATTTTCTTATCTGTCTCCTTTTGCAGCAGTAAGGACACAAAGCAATATTTAATTTCTTTTTCAGCCCACATGACTTTTTTCTTTGAAGGGAAATTACAAACCTCTCCCAGTGATAGTTATTTGTCCTGGTGTTTAATTCTTCTGGGTTCTTTCAAATCTTGGTCTTCCTGCTGAGACGACCAGTCAGGATGACAAGGAAATCCATCTGTTCAAGATATAAATACAACATCAGAAAGACTTATGTATAGTGTTTCAATTTATAAAGAAGACTAAATATTCTCTACATGACAACGACCACTTGCCACCTGCATTTTATCTAATGGTCCTAAAATTAAAGACTTCCTTGCCATCATCATGATTATATTCAACTGTAATAAAAAAATTATGCAATAAACATTTTCTGGATACTGCTTTGAAAAACTTACAGGATGGTGCAGGCTTTCTGCTCATTATTGGCATCCTATGAAGCATTTCTCACGCTTTCTCTGAAAAATGTCATTGCTGTTATTCAGCCCTAATAGATGTCTTCCACTCTACTGTTCCTCTTCAATTTTTTAATTCATGTTGGAAGGAAGCATGCAAGAAGCTGATGGAAAAAGCCAAAGTCTCAAACTGTCTTGCTCTCTAAATGTGCATAAATTGCAGAATAAGAGTGTTTGCTACCACCATGTCTGTGGCTTTTTAAAAAATCTTTAGGCAATATTTATTTTCCCTTTCGATACTGAGAAATGTGAGTCTCACGTAATTATTTTGTTTTAAACTCTAATTTTGTCAGTTCCTGTTGCTCATGCCTCTTGTTTATCAGGGTGATAATCCACTGGCTGGTGTAATGAACGCTGGCTGACATGGCTTGTAACTCTTGTGTGACTGCTTGAGGTGCCCACAGGTCATCTCAACCACTGCTGCAGTGGATTTTCTGACACTGCACACAACACATTATCAGATGCAATGCACACACTTCCACCAGGCTGAGGGGGCTTGTTCTGCTGATATTTCTTGTAGTAAGTTATGGAACAGGGCAGTATGCAAAAATAAAGCTGGAGTAAACCTCAAGTATTCATGTAGTCCAGCCATCTACCCTAAGACAGGATCACCTATAACCACAGACCTTCTCTTTTTCAAAGATTTTTGGGGACAGATATTGAACGATATCCTCCGGCAATATGTGCAGGGCTTCACTATTCCTGCCATTAAAAAAAATTTCCCTACTGCCTAACCTGAATCTTTCTCACTGGCATTTAAGTTTATCACAGTGATGTTAGCTATTTCCCCTGGGAAACACTGAGTGTGGAAATTTAATGCATTTTGCAAGCCTGCCTTGTGCATTCTGCATTTCTAAAGCATTTTAAGGTATGTGTAAAAAGTCAAGAGAAGTTGCATTTCTGCATTCAGTGTTGAAAAGGCTCTGTATCTTTTAATGACAATGGACAGCATCCAAGTGCAAGGTCTTACGTTCCCAGTGCTTGTAATGAGGTTGTGCATCACCATCCCTCAGTTCACTGGGATGAATCAGACATTCCAGCTTCTTCTTGTACTATCTGGCTGGATAGTACCAGGAGTCATTTAACTTTTGAAAAAGGAAAACAAGGTGGGGTTATATCACAGCAAGGGAACTGGGAAAGCTGCCTACACACCACACACCATCCCTTGAAAAATTGTCCAGGGGCCAAGACCAAAATCATGGGATGTTCTTTTGTAGAGGTGTAAAATAAGAATTACCTGGTTTTGCTAGAGTTGGTCAAACTGCCTGTCAAAATTTCCATATACATTCTTTGCTAGAAAAGGAACTGGAATAGCAGACTGATCAACAGGATCAGTGCAGGGTTACCCAGACACAATGACTGGCTGACTGATAACTGACTGATAACTGACTGATAACTGTCAGCTGCTAGTCAGCATGTCGGTTGACATAATTAATTTTAATTTGGACCTGGGAACATAACTATGAATACAAGGATAAAATGATAAGATATGTAAGGTTATTATACACTTAGCCTTTTACAAGTGGATCCTTTTTTGTTTGTTTGTTTATTATCTCATATCCAAAGTGTTTCTGAAGCTGAATGAGTATGAACTATTTTGAGATTAAATGCCAGATCCTGTTGTTGGTTAAGTATGGTTCATATTTGTTTCAATAGCAGATAATGCACATAGCTGACCTAAAAACATGCTTGCATGGTACACAGAATTTAATCTCTACTTAAAAAGAGAATACTCCTGCCTAGATTTCAAAAACAGAGCAAAACTCTACAGATAGGCATCATGCTGTGAGCTTTTATTGTCTGACTGAGTCTAATGGTTGAACTGCCAAAACTAGCAGCAGGACTAGAATAAATTATGAACAGATGAAGAACTGTCTCATTTTTGCGTGATAATCCAAAGTTCCTTTATCTATAAATAATGATCCCAGGGTTTGCAAATGAGAAGCACAAATGTTATGTGAACAAATGTTAGGAAGCTTATACTTCTTTGACAAATCAAACACCAGATACCTAATTAAACAGGATGGAAATCCTTTAAGTTAAATGTCCAAGGTGCATATATAAGATGCTTTATATTTTGAAGCTTGTTGTGCACAAGTTCTTCTTTGTAATGTTATAATTTTGTATTCACCAATATGATGACCCTGTCAGTGTTGTCTTTTTAGTCAAGAGGAAGAGAGTGCATTTTGAACAACAGGTTGCTCAGCCCAGCTGCTTATTCATGTAAACAATACCATTTAAAGCAATAGTTTTCCTCACATTAGTTTTGTTTCTTTACAGTAATTCAGTCCACCTAGAGACTGGAATGTTTATTTAAAATAGTTTATACTAATATCACTAATATTAATTTTTCCTTGCATGAATTTAGACTGGTATAGTTGTTTCCACAAAGAAATCACACTCAAATCAGGCAGCTATCCTCATACAAATAGGACTAATATAATGCATATTTGCACAGTTTCTGTATTTGATGAACAGAGGCTGAAATGGGACCTATGCTTCAAGATAAGTATGAGGTGAAAAGAATGAGAAAAAGAGTGTCAATGAAAAAAGGGGAATAATAGACTGGATAAAAGATAGGAGAACCTTTAAGATGTCCATCTCCAAGTTTTGCAATGTTCTGGCAACTTGAAATCATTATATGGAAGAATATATACACTGAGACCTATTTTGACAGTCACATTAGGTGTACCTACCTGCCTTCCTCTAGTTCCTATGGTCTCCTTTTTTGGTTGTTTAAACTTTTCTCTCCTTCTTCTCATACTTGTTTAATCTTTTAAATCTAAGCTAGCCCAATTTTTTTATCCAGTTCTACCTACAGAGAGATTTGGCTGCTGTGGAGTCCCAATGTTGCACAGTGTAAACATTGTGTCTTTTTCAAGACTCGATGGGTAAGAAGGAAGGACAAGAAGTACCCTGCCTGAATGAATGAATGATTTAAGTAGAATAACTAAAGGTATGCTATGATATGAATTATTCTTTATGTACTTACATCAGTTTGTTGCCTTGGTCCATTGGCTGTACCCTCTGAAGAAAAGTCAGTCCATTTAAGCCTTTAACTTACATACACATGACTAGGACATATAGCAAGATGTTGAATATGGACCAGGAGATAAAATACACCAATAGCATGAACACTTCTGTATATAGTTTATGAAAAAAATACAAAAGTTTTATATGGGAAAGATTGATAGAATCAAATAGGAAAACCAATACATTTCCTAGTACGAAGTCGTTATGTCAGAAGACACCTTTAGCTACAAGTCAGTGCACGGATCTTGAATTTTGTAATTTCTTTCTTTTAATAAATGTATTATTATAGCTTGACTACAGTTTATAAACAATTTCCACAACATGTTAGATGTACTAAGCATGAAATTACTCACATCCTGCAAGATAATAGGAATCCAAATTCATATAATGTTGGAGGTCTCTAGAAATGAGAACATGACATTTGCACCCTGGTTGAAATATAAAATTCTCGTCTTTGCCTGCATCTGAAAATAGGTCCAGAAATCATAATTTCCTAGACCTTCTCAGAATGTAAGTTAATCAACTCAATCTGTTTCAATAATTCTGCAATAATTTTTGGAATTTTTAAAAACTAACTTTGTTTTTGCAAAACAAAAGCTGCCTAAAGAAGTTTTATGAAAGGTCTATTTAATATGTACCATTATGGGATGCATGTAACACTTACTCTTGCATTACTAGAAAATACAGAAGTATAGCCAAGTCTGGTAACATAAATGATTGATAACATATTTTGTAGAGGGGCTTGAGGGAGAAAAAATCCCATAAAAAAGACTAAGCTAATAGAGAATGGGTATGAATTATCTGCAATTATTATATATCCAAACATGAGGTTTGGGAGAGATCTGCAATACAGATATTTGTGAGCTCCCTGATTTCCATTGACTGCAGGATCTTAAGATCTGCCAAATCAGCATCTTTATTTCACAGCATGTTCTCATGGGATATTTCAGTTCTAGCCTAGCAAGAGAAAAAAGACAGCTGTAGTCATCTCTGCTTTGATATTTTTTACAAAGTGGAGTGGTCAAAAATTTCTGAAAAGAGATTAGTGAAATCACATATACTCAAGTGAAGTCTTGCCAAGCTACATTTACTATGCAGGATAAATTCAATTTGCAAAAACGTGAAATGTAGATTACTAGATTAATGAATTAAAAGAACAGACCTTGCTGTCTGTCCCATATTCTCTTTCATGAGAACAATAAATTATATTTTTTCTACTCACTGGAATAATTAAAATCTCAAAGAGCATGCAAGTACAGTAGTGAGTAGTTACCATACGATTTTCAATTTTGCTGAACTTTCCTTAACAAAGTGAACATCACTCTCTGCACTTAGTCATTTAGAAGAAATAAATGCTCCACTCAAACCACAATTTTTGCTACCTTTCCTCTGATTTAGAAAGTGGGTCCAAACTTGGGTGTTGGAATATTTTTTCTCATTTCTTGCATCATCACAATTATTTTTTTTTTTCACTGACTTTTGGGTCCTGAATCAATTTTGCATCTGGCAGTGAATATTTGGAATTTTTTCTGTGAAATCTGTGAGAGGGAGGACATTTCACACTAATGAAGAATCTGGTTAGAGATCTTCATCCAGGGCACAGTGAAGCCTGTGAGATCCCTTCTTATGATTTCTCAGGACACACAGGTGAGGCTAGCACACCCACTGCTCATCTCAGATAACAAGTAACTATACTTTGAGAAATAACAGTAAAAAAATCATCCTCCTTAAAATAGGTCCATGCTAAGGCATATTTGATTGTGTGAGAGAGAAGCAGGACAATCAGCAAGAAAAGACAAGAAGATGTATGTTGCATGATATTGAAATGAAAAAAAAAAAAAAAGAAAAAAGAGAGAGACTTGGGGCTTTGGGGTAAACAAAAAAAGGTACTTGGTGCCAAGAAGAAATTTCATTATACTGATTCTGGATTTGGGGCTCCAAAATAGATATAGTCTCAATGGAGGAAGAGGAGAGGTTCCTTCTCTCCTTGCAGGAAGGTGTTGTTTTACTGGATGGGCTACTACAAAGAGTAGTAGCATAGTTCTACTAGTTTCTGTGCTAAATCAGTGTCATGAAGGGAACATGAGTACTTGTATTTTGTCATTGCCGTTGTGAATAAATGGAATGGCATATAAAAAATATGACCTCTTTGTCAAATTATTTAGTCAATTTCTTTATCGATTGTTTCTGGTGGAAACAACCTATAAAACTGCACACCCTGGCTGATAGTCCAGGACAGGTAACAATCTCTCTCTATATAGATTCAGTGTGTACTGATATAAAATATTTTTCCTCTAAGATGATCCCTCTGTGAAACTCCTATTTCTGTCAGGTTAGATTAGCCTATGAAACTTCAGAGCCAGCAGCTAACAAGCTTAACAGCGCAGCCTTGTAAATCATGTCTTCCAAAGGCACTTATGTGGAAGACCTGAGCAGCTCTAAAAATTAGGCCATTTCATTTTACTGGCTATATATGGGTGCAGCAACTTAAATTAGGCACACAGAAATGTTAGCAGTGGAATTTTCTAAAGACTGATTGCAGCTTCATTATTAAAGTATGCTCCAAATGCTTGTTTTGTGCCAGAAAAGTTATGATGCCAATACTTCACTAACTAAATGGACATAATGACCTTTTTGAAATGTTTGCAGCATGGCATTGGATGGACAAAGCTGTGTCAGCGCTTGCAGGTGAGTACTCACAAGTGCAGAGGTTCAACTACCACAGTGGGCAATTTTCATCTAAGATGAACTCTAGATTTGATAAGGTTACATGGCCATCCCTCAGCCCTGAAGAAGTGTTGGGAGCTGATTTGGATGGTGGCATTAAGGGTATATGGCTGAGAGTAGGGGTCTGACAACATTCAGCATATGCTAACCCAGTCATTGGCCACCTTTAAATGATAAAGCACATATCTTCCCATATCTATCCCAGGATAATGCACTCAAGGGAGCTGGGATCCTTTGACTTTCCAAAGGAGTTGTCTCTACTACTGCTTTTGGAGCTTGTGGCCTGGTGCCAGCTAGGCTGTGTGGCAAGTGAAATCTCTTTATACACACAAAGAATTACACACAGCATTAACAAGGTTGGAAAAGACCGTAGAGATCATCAAGTCCAACCTTTTACCTTAACAACCTATCCAACACCAATCTAACATCTAAACCATGTCAATAAGTTCATCATCCAACCTATCCTTAAACACATCCAGGGACTCCACCACCTCTCTGGGAAGCCCATTCCAATGGGAAATCACACTCTTTGCGAAAAAGCTTCTCCTAATATCCAACCTAAACCTCCCCTGAGGCAGCCTAAGACTGTGTCCTCTTGTCCTGTCACTGGGAGCCTGAGAGAAGAGACCGACCCCTGCCTGACTACAGCCTCCTTACAGGTAATTATATTCTGCCACAGTTATAGACAGCGATAAGGTCACCCCTGAGCCTCCTCTTCTCCAGGCTGAACAACCCCAGCTCCCTCAGCCGCTCCTCATAGGGCTTGTGCTCCAGCCCCTTCACCATCCTCGTTGCCCTTCTCTGGACACGTTCCAGCAACTCAACATCTTTCTTAAACTGAGGGGCCCAGAACTGGACACAGCACTCAAGCTGTGGCCTAACCAGTGCCAAGTACAAGGGAAGGATAACTTCCCTGGTCCTACTGGCAACACTATTCTTGATGCAGGCCAGGATGCCATTGGCCTTCTTGGCCACCTGGGCACACTGCTGGCTCATGTTCAGTTTCCTGTCAACCAGCACCCCCAAGTCCCTCTCTGTCTGCTGCTGCCTCTGCCACTAGGGCACTTGCCAAGGGATGACTATTTAAGCTCTGCCCCTAAAGCTAGCATGGTTGCTGCTTACAGGCTCTATCTGGCATTGAGCAGCCAGTGAGATTACCTGCAGCATACACAGATATTTGATCAGCTTCCCTCAGAGCTTTGAACACCTCTGAAACTTCTTTTTCAGTGAATGGGATGAGATAATTTTGCTATCTGGGGATAACAAATAGGGCTAGGGCACAGGTTCCAGTACTTGCCATTGTCCAAAGTGGCTATTAGAATAATGTGTGGTATGAGCTTTGGCATGCATCCACTACGTTTTCCTTGAGGAATGCCCAGGCACAGCCTGAATTACAATATCTGCCAGAGACTGATCCTAAAAAATGGGTGCAAGCAAGGAGGGAAGTGATATGGATACAAGGTGTGTTCTGCCAGTCAGTCTCACATCTCTGTACCATTTTATTCATCGATATAGACAAAGCTAGAGGTGACAAACATCTGATCTTTTTTTCCTGAGTCTGAGAAGCAAGGACATCCATAAGATACCTCAGACTTGGTATTCAAATGGCAGAGCTGCCCAGGAACTCTCGTAGCTTGAGATTTTAATGATTTCCTTTGTAAAAAATGTTTAGGCCATATGCAGTTTTATGCCAGAATCGATTGGTGCCCTTTCTTCCAAAAGCTCTGCACAAAGTCCGCACCCTTTTAAAGAGAAGCAGACTGTGCTTTTTGTGCCACAGGTATATGCAATAGCTGCTGGCAAACGTGTACATCTCCTGAGCCATCTTTGCAATCAGAGTCAGTCTGCAGCTTTGCTATAGATTATATAGCAACAGAAATGATAAGGAATTGTTTAATTCTTTGGAAATAATAATGGCTCTTAGGCTGACTGGATTATCTTTAATGCCTTTGAAACTTAGCAAAGAGATTTTCTTCATTCTTTGGAAATTCAGAGTGAGGGATGAGCACGGCTAACGAACTGCTTTCAAGGATTTTAAACTTGGCTAAAGCCTGTTAATGAATCCTTTTGATAATCAAGAACATGAGCAGAAAAACAAGGCTGAAAAGACAAAACTCTACAGCTTGACTTTACACTCTGTACAAATTAGGGAGCTGAGTCTTATATTTGATCTTCTAAATAAGAGGGTAAAGTATGGTTACATTCACACTTCACTTTGCCTCTCATCACCTCATTCCTGTCAGTACAATTTGAATGGTGCTGATTCGTGATGCCACTGTTGTATATATCAGCCTAGCTAGACTTCAACTACATTTCCACATTTTGCTGTTGCCATGCCCCATCTTTGAACTGAAATGTTTACAACTTGTCCTGC
This sequence comes from Serilophus lunatus, assembly GCA_013399895.1. NCBI lineage: Eukaryota > Metazoa > Chordata > Aves > Passeriformes > Eurylaimidae > Serilophus > Serilophus lunatus. The sequence goes on from VXBA01002275.1 coordinate 1,123,682, forward strand.
TGCAACTTCTCTTCTTGACCATGAATGAACAATCTGCTAGATATTCTTCCATTCTTTTTGGCTATGAAAGAATGAAATATATTTTGTCTCTTCTCAGCAGATTAAGTGCCTGTTAACAGTTAAGGGGAACTTGAAGCCACACTGATGCTTGAGCGTCATCCCAATTTCATTAAAACCTAAGGATGGGCAGCTCTTCACAAAGCTAAGCCACAGCACACTGGCACTAACCATTTGCAATGAACAGACTATAAAAGAGCTCTACCTAAAGGGAAACAAAGCTTATGGGCAGGCTGTCTTTATGGAGAGAGCTATGACTGCTTTGTTGTTGTTGCTTTTATTCTTTTTTTTTATTATTATTGAGAGAAAGAAAGAGATAGCTCCACTTCTATTGTACTGATTGAATTTGTCCATTTGTTAAGCAATCTATATTGCCTTCATTACCAGCAGCTGCCCAATGCAACTGTAACAGTGCAGACTGTTTTACAGAGATGGATGATGGTAGATGGTATGGTGATGATTTTTTTTGTCAGGGAAATTTAACTGTAAATGCAACAATATATGCACAGGTTGCATGAAAACTGTCATCATGATAATATCAGTTTTCTATTTTAAAGACAAAAAGCCAGCTTGGATGACTACTAAACAAAAGAACACATGTTCCCTCCTCAACATTGAGAACACAGAGTGTGACACTGTTTTATATGACCAGGAAATGATGTATTTATAAAATACTCTGGATCTGGAAAAGCAGAATAATTATAAGACTGATTATTTCAAGTTTCAGCTCTAAAGCAAAAACCAGTATGTGACTGTAAACTGTTTAATCACCTCTCTGAAGTTTTCAGTCTCTTGCTAACAGGAAGATTGTTGCCTTGAGCAATTTTAGCAAGAGTGGGATAACTGCCTTAAAATGGCTTCAAGCCTGGATATGGCACCAATGAGAAAACTTCAGGAATTTTTTTTTTTCCTTGAACTTATTTTTGTAGGTAGATATTACAGTAGAAAGACTGCATGTGGAATCAGCATTGAAAATTGCAGCAAAAAGAACTTGGGAAAATTTTTCTTTTGTGTTGTAACACTTTTTCAGAAAATGGCTTGTGCCTTAGAGGAAGGATGTCACCTGGTCATTCTCAGGGTTCAGTCAGACAGCTTTGGGATGAGGCATAGACGACAGGGCTCATATGGAAAGGTGAAACTTCACATGCTGCAGCCATCCCCAGCTGGATGTTTAAGCATCCTTTGTTGTCAGTGCAAAAAAATATACATTCTGGAAGAGAAGGCATCCCTTAAGTCAGCAAGGAAGAATAAGGACCTCCAGAAAATTATGATCTCATCTAGTCTAGGTGAAGGATGAACATTTATCGTCTCACAGCAAGACTTTCTCTTCCTAGTGACTAGAAGAGATAGATGACTGATTAGATAGCAAAAATCAAGTGAAATAAATCCTACTCAAGCATTGGTGGAATTGTGTTGATGCACTGAGTACCTTATAATTTGTTTCCCTTCCAAGCATGTGAACACTTTCAGCCATCTAGACTACATCCAACAAAATGGTGCCATGCTGTTACGACCTGCTTCTGAAGTTCTTGTTAACAAATCTCTTGAGGTGAATTAGAGTGAAATAACACTGAATCACTGTCAGATATATAAGGCAAATTTGTTTTGAAACAAATTAGTCGCAGTGGAAAGGAGGCATGTGGCCATTTTTGTTCTTTTGTATAGAAGTATAAAATATAATGAAGAAAATACATAAGGAAAAGAAAGGAAGAGAAGGAAAGGGTAAGAGTAGATAGTGGAGGAAAAAGATAACACCACCTGTGGATCCAGTGGTTAGACTTGATTGTTACAATTCTGATGTCCATGATCAGAGTGATGGTCACAGTCTTGATCCATTGGGGATGAGGGCCCTTGCCACAGTTTCTTGGTTTATTTACATTCAAGATAACATGGGAACTACTTGACCCCTCTGCAGTGAGGGAACTCTTTTCGTCGGATGCAACACTATGGGTCATGTGCAGGTTTATGTGGACAGTTCTCAAAAAGAGTATAGAGGAGTGCTTTGGGGTCCTTGGTCGTCTTGCTTCCTCTCTAATGGTCTTCTCTTCTCCTTGCCCCCACTTCTGTGCTTATGCTATATGTTGTGTGGTAACCATGGAGCTGAAAAAGAAAAATGGCACCAGAAAGGTGCTGCTCTAACTCCTCATGGCCCCCTATCCATCCATGTCCCCCCAGGCTACTGCAAAAATTAATTCAGTCCTGGCCAAAACCAGGACATCTTGTTACAGAAAATCATTCTATGATTTTTCCTCCAGATCAGATATTACTTTCCTCACTATAGCATGAAGTACAACATGTTTTAGATGGCACAAAATGTCTTACTTTGCAGTTGAAAAAACTTGAGTTCAGTGTTAAGTGTACAGCTTTTCTCAGTTACTTAGAGACAGATTGAAAAGAAGTATGTGCCCTTGATTGACCTCATGTGAAACAAACAAAGTGATAAGAAGCTGCACATATAATAGGAGAGAAAAAATAATGGCCATTTCCATATTGTCATATCTATTTCCTTTTACAAAGCTGACAAGGAGAGGAATTGGACTCTTGTGCTGTTCAGTACTGACTGATAGATGACGATCATTCTTACCTTAAGTTGCCCTTAAGACAATATTATTAACTTTAATTTTTGCAGTTTACAGATTATTGGCACTTTATATTGTAGTTGGTTATCCAACTGACAAGACTATTCAAAATTTGGCAGATGACACCAGGTGAGTGGTGCAGTTAACACACTTAAAGGATGGGATCCCATCCAGTGGGACTTGGACCAGCTTGAGAAGTGGGTCCTTGTAAACTTCATGAGGTTTAATAAGACCAAGTGTAAGATGCTGTACCTGAGTCAGGGAAACTCCCAGTATCAATACATGCTGGGACACAAACTCATTAAGAGCAGCCCTGCTGAGAATGACTTGGGGGTGCTGGTGGATGAGAGGCTGGACATTAGCTGGCAATGTGCGCTCATAGCCCAGAAAGCCAAACATGTCCTGGACATGTTTGCAGCATGGCCAGCAGGTTGAAGGAGAGGATTCTGCCCCTCTACTCCACTCTGATGAGACCTCACCTGCAGTGCTACATCCAGCTCCGGGGTCCTCAGCACAGAAAGGACAGTGATCTGCTGAAGCAAGTCCTGAGGAGGCCACCAAGTTAATTAGAGGATGGAACACCTCTCCAATGAGGAAAGGCTGAGAGAATCAGGTTTATTTAGCCTGGAAAAGAGAAAGCTTCAGAGTGCCCTAATTGCAGCAATACCTGAAGAGAGCCTGTAAGAAAAATGGAGAAAGAATATTTAGAAGGACTTGTTGAGATAGGAGAAGAGGGAATGGCTTCAAACTGAAAGAGGGAAGGTTTGAATTACATATTAGGAAGAAAGTCTTTACTGTGAGGGTGATGATGCAGTGTAAAAGGATTCCTAGGCCGTGGACTCCTCATCCCTATGAGTGTTCAATGCCAGGTCAGATGGAGCGCTGAGCAAACTTGGTCTAATGAAAGGTGTCCCTGCCCAGTGCTTGAAATTAAATGACCTTTAAGTTTCCTTCCAACACAAACCATTCTAAGAACTTAAATATTCTAAATGCATAAATGAAGTTGAAATCTCACATTTCATATTAATTTTATTTATAACTCCATTTACACGCTGCTAAAATTAAACAACAGACATAATTAGATATGTGTCATGTGGCAAGAAAAAATATTTTCTGACAATTTGCTGATGGCTCGTTTTATGTGGTGGGGTGTAAGTTAGAAACATATAGTATAGAGACTTTGACTCAAACTGCCTATCACAAAGATCATGCTGTATATATACTGAAAATTGAAGAGAGTTTGATAATCTATAGTTTAATTTTAATGTCCTAAATGTCCCAAACAATTTAATCATGCAGGAATGTAATTCCATAAAATATATATGATGGAGGTATTATGTGAAAAGTTTTTCCTTTCTGTGATTTTCTCTCATATCTTCCCCAAGTAAACCTTTGAGTAGTAGGCCAATGTATTTGTATTACCAGTCTTTAGTAGTAGCCTTGGTGATGTAAGGTTATGAGGATGTCAAGGTTGTTCATAATACTTGAAGCTGTGCCCTAGCAAGTTCTAGTCTGTCTCCTTGATCTACCTCTGATTATAGATGTATATCAAGGTAAAAAAGGTAAATGTGACCTGCAGACCTACACCTTGAATTTTTGCCTAATTGTACATAGTGTCCATCTTAATGTACACTGATGTAGGATATATAATGCCAATTTTAGAATTACTAACTAAAATATGAGTGAAGTAGTTTTTCTTCATTCATATGAGTATACTGGATTATTTGAAGAGACGAGTATCCTGGATTATTGATAGGGTATTGTGCTTTCTATGTAACACTCCTCACATTTCTGCATCAAATTGCATTTATTCATCCATCCTGTGTCTTGGCATTTTCAGCTGTAAGAACAGGAAAAATGAAGTACCTAAATGTGTGAAGAAAATGGCATGTAAATATTCTGTCTTCAAACTATAAGTTTCTTATCCTTTATAAGTAGTCTTTCATCATTTTTTGAGCAACTAGCACTGTAAAAGGGATCTTGGAAATAAGAAACACTTGATTGATGGACTGTGCAGTCTATCTGCATTAGGGAAAATGACTAGATGTGTTGGAACTGAATGTATTTATTTCTTGAACTATATAATATGTTAATCCATTCTGGAGAACAAAAAATTTCCTTCACAGTACTTAAAAATAACTCAAATATTTTGCTATGTTGCTCTAGTAGTCATAGATTCCTAGACTCCCAGAGTGGTTTGAGTTGGAAGAGACCTGAAAGTTCATGTTGCTTCAACCCTGCTGGTGTGAGCAGTGACACCTTCCACTTGACCAGGTTGCTCAGAGCACCATCCAGATTGGTCTTGAACGTCTTCAGGGATGGGGAGTTAACAAACTCTCTGAGCATCCTGTTCAGTGCCTTATCACTCTTACCATAAGTAATTTCTTCCTAATATCTAATCTAAACTTTCCATCCTTTAGTTTAAGGCCAATAAAGTGATTATTTTTAAAACTGTGGCTGTCTGCAGAAAATTTCCCAATGATTTCAAAAGTAGGATTTTCAAACAATATCTCAATGTATAGCAAAAATAGACAGACACTCAGTTAGATAATCCAGTGAGTGCACATCAAGTTACTTATACAGGTGTGTTAATTCAGCAGACTTCAGCACATGCCTTAATCTTATACGATTGCTATATAAGAGAAAAGTTAGGCGATGGTCTGAAATTTATCTAACTAGCAGAAGTGAAGATACCTGTAAAAATTTTCCTAATGCACTAGCAAGCAGAATGCAAGCCATCTGTGGACCCTGAACCTTGAATATTTTCATTTTCATTTGCTCTGATGACTGTATTACTGTCATCCCCTGAAATATAGCTTAAGGGCAGCTCACATATGTATACTTGTAGTGGTTCTATACAGCCTCTCTTTCATGAGGTTTAGGTCAAAAGTTAAAGTTATGAAGAAAGAACTGCTTGGCTGAAAATGTCCTCCTTTTCCATGGAAGAGAAACAGAGGCAGCGGCATCTGCTGAGAGCACATCCTAGCTCTACACACATATTTAAGAAAGTTAACTCCTTGGAAATTGTATATTTGTACTCAAACTTCAATATTTTTGCTGGTTTTAGTGAAACAAAATATGCCTGGAATATTTTGTAAGACAGGAAAAAAGCCCTCTTCCTAAGTTTCAGCTGTGGATATATTTTTCACTTGTGAATTTGCATGCTGGACATCACATAGAGAATTTGTCTTGGTTTAACATTTCAAACACCATGTGCTCCCTGAAACTGGTAAGCAAAGATAAAGAGAGCTAAAAAAAGTTAAAGCAGAAGCATTCACAGAAGCAGAATGAGAAGTAGAATGGTTTCTAAATGCTTGAGGAAAGAAGACAAATTACTTGTATTTATGGTGTCTAAAAACGTGGTTTATCTGCTTCTTCTGCTTATGTATTGTGGAAATAGATTACTAGCAAAGCAAAAGCTGTAAAAGCTGGTTTTGACCAAGATTTATTACCCATTATTAACAGTTTCATATCTATGTCAAGAGGAGGACCCTTTAAAGAGGATAATAATGAATTCTGAATATTTACAGTTTGGCAGGTGAAATTTTGAGGATTTCTGCTTGACTCTTTTTTCTGCTATGATTTTTCTGAATATGCAGCTTTTTAAAAAGAGATATCCATTTCCATCTAACAAAGGGCCAGCAACACAGTTTTAAAAGGGCACTGTAGTTTATACTATGCCTTAGATCCATAAGCAAAATTTCCTACACTGCTGAGGGGCAACCAGTATATCTTTCTCTTCACTCGTTGGAGTCTCTAGCTCTAGTGTTGGTGTGGTGGTTTAGCACCACTGTGTTAACTAAGGGGCATGCTCAACAGTGACGAGAAGACTGAACAGAATTTTGAACAACAGGGAAACAGTTTATTTGTCTGCAGCTCAACCAAAGAAAAGACAACAGTTTAAGGGAACTCCAGACTTAACACAGAATTAAACCCGACAAAGAACCACGCAAAAAGGAAAAGGGAAAAAAAAAAAAAAAAGAATAAGGGAACTGCTTTTCTAAGGCCAGGCAGGCTGGCCAAAGAGAAGCAGTAGGAAGGGAAAGCCGCTTCCTCTTCTCTCTCTCTCTCTGGTGGTAGTTAACTCCCAGCCCTTGAAGTCTCTGCAAAACACAACACAGTGAAAAGTCCTCCCCCCAAACCAGGGATGCTATTTGGGGAAGCTTTTCCACCTGTAATTGTGCTGGCGTGGCTCCGGTGCCGATGGGATTGGGCAGAGTCAAGCCATGAGGCCTGGGAGTCAGAGAAGAGGAGCAGTGCTGCTGCTCTCCAGCTTGCAGGAAGCCAAAAAGAGAGAACGTCCATTGTTTCGGTCTTTTAAGCTCTCCAAGTCCCGCATGAATCTCGCAGTCTTCTTCCTGGCTTCACCTCTTCGGATTGGCCAGTGGTCCGGGCTCCACCTCTCTTTCTGAGATCTTCAGCTCCAACAAAATGGCGGTTCTCGCCAAAATTGTGAGCCTGCTGCTTCCCGGTGCCATGTTTTTTACCATCTGCGGGCTGGCTGCCGCCTCTCCAGGGCACCTACCGACCGTGGGAACCCTCGAAAGGGGTGTCCGAGGCCAACCAGGGCCACAGGAGCCACCCGAGCAGTCATCATGCCCACACTGCCGCGCGGGGCCACTTCCAGGGCTGCTGGAATTGTAGGATCCCTTGCCGGACTCCCTCGTGGCAGCCGGGGGAGGGGGCCAGTGTGGTCACTGGGGTGCTTTCATAGTGGTGCGGGGCCAGCGGAGCCACTGCCGACCACCAGGCACTGGCCACGGCGGTGGGGCGCTGCTGCCGAGAATCGCCCATGGGCAGCAGCTGGGTGGCGCTGGGCTCCGCTTAACACCACGAGGGGAACCTGGGGAAAGCCGTCGGATGCCCCGCGCAGCACCACGAGGGGAACCCAGGGAAAGCTGGTGGATGCCGCACAGCGCCGCAAGGGAACCCGCATCTTTGCCGCTGCCCACACGGCTCAGCTGGGGCCGCGCTGGAACTAAACCCACTGCGCACTGGCAATCGCTGCCGGTCCACACTTCGGTGAGCTCTTATTAAGGGAAACTGTGGGGGGACAGCCGGAGCGACCCCCTTGCCTCTCCCTGACCACCTCCAAAGGGCAAAGGTGGCAGGGGGAGAGCGAGGGAAAGTTATTAAGGGAAGGGAAAAAAAACTAAACAAACANCCCCCAAGAACCCAGCACCCCACCCCACCCCTTTTCCTGAACCTCCACAGTTGGCTTGTGCAGAGTTGCTGAGGCTGTCTCTGGAACTGTGGCACAAATTGCCCCAAGATGTCCTCAAATCTCTGCAAGCAAAGCATATTAAATGTGGTAGTGACACAATGGGAAGCTTGGCTGGTGGATTTGGCCACTCATGGATGAGGAACAGTGATTTCCTTCCAAGACAGATTCAGCACTTTGCATGTATTAAAGTATAACTAAAGTATAACATCAGAAATTTTCGTAGTCCTTGTGGGATTAGGTATTGTTTTGAGGTATATTTCTCTGGTGATGAAAATCCTGGTTCTATGTAGGTTCTTCTTTAGGTACTTTCATAGACCTGGACCATAACCATTTAGCCTTTAGTAACAGTCACAGAGCTTTAGATGAAGCAAAGGTTTACCTACAAATATGTGACTAGGAGCCACTGGGACAATCTACTCTTCATATCATAAAATCTAAATTTAACCCATTTGAAAGAAAACACAGATGGATCACTTACAAGTGACATTTCAGAGGATCCATATTTGAAATTACAGCAACTTGTCACTGAAAAAAAACCAACCAGCAGATATCCAAAATAGATATTATAAAGGCAAGAAGGAAGATGTTGCAGTTCTTTTGTGATGAGTGAAATGGAGAAGTTGGTGTATTATGTGATGTAGCAGTTGGATTAAATATGGAAGGACGCTTTCTGTGTTTACATCTAGGTGATATAATGTTCATGTGAAAATCCAAAGTAAAAATTTTTCCCAAAAAGCTGAGATTCATAAATTACTCATGGAAAGCTTGGATTTGCTTTCAATGCATCAGTGACAGGAAAATCTAAAGACAGTCCCTGAAGAACTGAAGTGTTAAACCAGCCAAGTCCCTCGAATACACGGCATATCCATGTGCTAGTTTAAAATTTCACTCTTTAAAGCATAGATGTGAAACATTCCTCTGAAGGCAGTGGAGTTATTCCCAGTTACAGTGATGGAAGAGAAAGTGCAATATAACTCACTGTCTGGGGAAAAAAAACCCCCAAACTTAAAACTTGCCATGACTGAAGCAGAGAAACTGTTTTATTATTTTCTCTAAGTGATATCTTGACATTGCACCTGCTATTTGAAAATTGCACCAAAACTTACTGTTTCTTGAGTCTGTGATAGCACCTGCAGGGCTGACATATGTGTAGTGAATGAGACATCTGGTCTGGAACAAAGCTGTCTTTTAATCCAGAATAAATGTCACTTGTTTTTCAACCACAAACAGCAGACAGAAGTAGGGATCAAAGCCAGGTGAATGTTTCACAGTGCATATCAAAAGAGATTATAATAGTTAGAGCTTAGAGTATATGCAATTTAATTGCCCCTCCAGAATCCAGGGCATTTGTCTGCTTTTTGTTTTTGCAGAGGCCTCACTGCAGCTTACTAGCTGACATTGCAGACCACCTTGTGAAGCTATGTGAGACAGTATCTGTGTAAATTCTTTTTTTTTTTTTTTTTTTTTTTTTTTTTTTTTTTTGTTTAATTTGTCTAGTTGCCCACGTGGAGGGGCTCTGGGGCCAGGTTGGGAACATGCCTTCTGGCAGGGATAGATCAAATGTGGTACCCACCTGTTTCCTGTGCATCCCTGTGATGCTTCTCTCTCACTGGCATTCTGGCCTGCTTGTCACCTTGGTCAGTTACACTGAACTGCAGAGCAGGAGAGGTTCCACAGTGTCAGGGGATCTTTAGCTTTATCTCTGTGAAATGGTGATGACAGAATCTACAAAAGCAAATGCAGAGTTCTGCATCTAGTGAAGAATAACCTCATGCATCAATACAGGCTGGGGATGGATTTGCAAGGAAGCAGCTCTGTAAAGAAGGACCTGGAGATCCCAGTGGACAACAAGATGTCCATGAGTCCATAGTGTGCCCGTGTGGACAAGAAGGTCAGAGGTATCCAGGAGTACATTAGGAAGAGCATTGTCACTGGGTCAAGGGAGCTGATTCTGCCCCTCTACTCAGCCCTGGTGAGGCCACATCCAGAATGCTGCGTCCAGTTCTGGGTTTCCCAGTCCAAGAGAGACATGGTACTCCTGGAGGAAGTCCAGATGAGGGCAAGAAACATTATTGGGGACTGGGGCATCTCTGATATGACAAAAGGCTGAGGGAACTGAGCCTGTTTAAGCTCAAGAAGAGAAGTCTGAGAGGGGACCTTATCGATGTATATAAGCATCTGAAGGGAGGATGTCAAGTGGATGGAGCCAAGCTAGTCAATTCTTGATATTCTAGTCCTTGGCATCCTTTGCAAGGGCACAATATGAATAGAGTGGGATGTGGCAATGTCACTTTTTAGTGCTGAGCCTGTCAGATACTTGCCCCTAAAATCTATAAAAGTGACAGGGTTTGAGAGCAAAAATTTGAACCAGTTTCAGTAGCTGAAATATTTCTGGATTCCTTGCAAGTCAGAAACAATTGGCAGCCTGCTGGAAAAAAATGTCATTGCTGAATTTTGTGAACTGTGCCATTTCTGATAATACAGGCAAGAAATAGTCCTGGAGGACTATCCTTGAAAAAGAAAATAAAAGAGCTCCCATCACTTTTCTTCCAGTGTGTCAAGATGAAAGAAACTGTGCAGTAGAACTGCGTGTATGACAGGGAAAAAACCCTGCTTATTGCCCCACCAGTTATTTGTTATAAGAAAATACCCATTGGAAGAAGGAGTGTGATGACTCATTGGGAATTGGAGTTCTATTAAGGGTTTGGCTTCTGGTTTCATGTGGCCCCTTAGAAAACTTGTGAAAATTTAATTATGTTTTAGACACTGACTCTTGGGAAGGTCACTTCAGGGCCTGCTAGGATAGATGACAGAAATATTTTTGCAGGCATCAGTCCAGTATGTACCTAATGGGCTTAATACATCCAGGGAATATCAAACCTACTTTGGGTGAGCTGATTCCGTGTAGTAAGTCAGACATCCTGGGCATGCCATACAGCACAAACACGGATCATCTGTGAAACCCACATACTGAAGTCAACCCCCCTCACACACACTACCAAAGAATCACTTTCCTCCACAATGAGCATCTCTATGCTTTCTGGATGCTAGGCAAGCCAGGAGTCCTGAACATCAACAGGAAATCCTCCTGCTCTGCCCAGGTGACACTTCCAAGTTTAAGAAGCGAATATAGCAAAAGAAACCCTCTTGGAAAGAGTCACTGGAGGAAACAGGAAGGAGGTATCCAAACAGAAGAGGCCTTTTTTCATGTTATTTCAACATGGTCCTGATAATTGCTTGTACCAATTTACTTGGACAGTCTGCCATTTTTGGGGATGGAAATCCCTTTGCTTTCAAAGAGCTCAGTAGATATATTGGCCTATTAGAGGGACAGCAGATGCACGTCTGAGCAGGAGATAACCAGAGTTCTGGTTGAATTTCCACTACAAACCACAGCAGTTTTTCAGCACAGATATTTCACTGAACTGGAAATATACTGTGGCTCTTTACTAAAGTGGACTTCTCTCTTAAATTCTCCAGACACTTCTTACAAGACTGCCACTAACATCACCTAAGACACCCATTAAAGGTAATTGAGACCTGCCTAGAATAAATACCTTTATGTAAGACCTAAGGGAAAGGGATGAAAAGAACAGGAAGTACTTAGAACAGATTATGATCACTAGTGTGACTTTCTGTCTCAGAAGGTTAGTGATGCCTATATCATATTATTTATGTTCAGATTTTACAGGATTTTATGAGAGACTGAATGGTCCTCTCCAGACAATCATATGCCATTTTTCATTAGTCTTATTTTCAACCTGGTGATATGTCTTTTGATCCCTCATGATCTTCCATTGTTAACAGCTGTTGGAGGTGACATGGCTGTAAGAAAACAAGACTCCTTGGTACGATGCCCATGTAGAACAAATTTAATACCTGTTTTCACCTTTAAAGTTCTTCTAACTATAGGTAGTTCTCAAAGCAGCCCTGAGAAGTATTTTTCTCAAGGAATCAGTTGTGGAGGCAGCTGTCAATACATACCTCACACTTCTTACGCACAAATAACCTGCTAAGTTACTGAGCTGCAGTTTAACACCAAGTGAAACATTTTCACTTCCTTTCCTGTGTATTCCAGGTACCAGAAAACAAGAGCTCCTAAGGCTATAATGTGAGTCATTGAGAAGCAGGTTTGGCCACCATAAATCAAGTCTCACAATGGGCCTGTAGTTGCATGATGACAACTACTCCTGGGTGACGGTTAAATGTGCAAAAAGTGCTGCAGGAGTGGGCTGGAGAAACAAAGAGAAAGCATGTCAAAATTTGTACAATCAAGTCAAGTAAGTATTGGAGAAAAATGTGGTGCAAAGGAAAAGGTTTGTAATATATTCAGGTAAAAGCTAGGTAATTTTTGCAGTCATACTTTTCTAAGTGGATAAAAGACTTGAAATTGAAGGCAGAATCTTGACCAAGTGAACTGGTAAAAGGGAGGAGGAGCAAACAGGTGCTAAAAAGCAGCCCAGATATGTCCCTACTATCTTTCTTATTATGGTCATCACTGTCCCCTCATCCAGACTTCCCTGTAAAAAGACATGTCCACAGAAACAAGGCATCCATGCATGGCAAGAATAAATGTTTTTCAAAAGTGGAAATAGTATTAATTTGCAAAAGGCCTTGCAGGATAATAGAGGGATACAAGCAGAAACAAAAGCGCCCATGAATGTTGAGAATAAAGTCTAAATAAAAGCAGACATGAAAGTGATTTTTTTTAAGTTTAAGAATGTAAAAGAAAATGAAACTTTAAACATTTTGGTGGATATTTGTTCAAAGTGCAACATCTCACCTCTTTTCAAACAGTAGCAATGCCAGTGTAAAAGCATGTGACATACTAGTTTGCAATTAACAGAAAACAGTGTTTAATGCTTTTAGGCATAGCCCCAATGCCTTTTGAGAGGGTTTTTTAAAAATGAAAGAACATAGACATAAAAACAGAGAATTATTTTTTGGAATTTGGGTCTCATGTTTCATTTATTTATTTTTTAAAAGTACAAACTAGTTTAAATTATTTTTGTCTAGTTCATGGTTTGGGAGTTTCTGACTACTCATTTTCAAGCCTTCCTCCACAGCAGTGATGTCTCAAAAAGTCAACATTTGTTATTTTAATGAGCTGAAATTCCCACAGAAACCCTTAATGTGAGGATTAACTTATTAAGTATGGCATTAAATGTTATCACAGTATCAGCAAGGTTGGAAGACACCATAGAGATCATCAATTCCAACCTATAATCTAACAGCATCATCTAAACCATGGCACCAAGTGTCTCATCCAGCCTACTCTTGAACATCTATGGCGTCAGTGACTCCACCACCTCCCTGGGCAGCCCATTCCAATGATGGATCACCCTTTATGTGAAGAATTTCTTCCTAATATCAAGTCTAAACCTCCCCTGATGGAGCTTGAGACTGCGTCCTCTTGTTCTGTCACCAGTTACCTGAGAGAAGAGACCGACCCCCGCCTGACTACAGCCTCCTTTCAGGTAGTTATAGACAGCGATAAGGTCACCTCTGAGTCTCCTCTTCTCCAGGCTGAACAACCCCAGCTCCCTCAGCTGCTCCCCACAGGGCTTGTGCTCCAGCCCCTTCACCATCCTCGTTGCCCTTCTCTGAACACATTCCAATAACTCGACATCTTTCTTAAACTGAGGGGCCCAGAACTGGACACAGCACTCAAGGTGAGGCCTCACCAGTGCTGAGTACAGGGGAAGGATAACTTCCCTAGTCCTGCTTGCCACACCATTCCTGATGCAAGCCAGGATGCCACACTGCTGGCTCATGTCAGGTCTCCCATCCACCAGCACTCCCAAGTCTCTCTCTGTCTCCCACTCTCCAGCCACTCCGACCCAGCTTATAGCTCTGTGTGGGGTTATTGTGACCAAAGTGTAAGACCCGGCACTTGGACTTGTTGAATCTCATCCCATTGGAATCTGCCCATCCCTCCAGCCTGTCCAGATCCCTCTGCAGGGCCCTCCTGCCCTCCAACAGATCAACACCTGCTCTGAGCTTGTATTGTCTGCACACTTCCTAATGGAGGACTCGATCCCATCATCAAGGTCATCAATAAAGATATTAAACAGAACGGGGCCCAGCACCAATCCCTGAGGGACACCACTAGTGACTGGTCACCAGCTGGATGTGACACCATTCACAACCACTCTCTGGGCTCAGTCATTCAGCCGGTTCCTAACCCAGCACAGAATGCTCCTGTCAAATCCCCGGGCTGCCAGCTTCTCCAGGGGTACACTATGGGAGAGTGTGTCGAAGGCTTTACTGAAGTCCAGGTATACTACATCCACAGCCTTCCTCTCACCCACCAGTTGACTTACTTGGTCATAAAAGGAGATCAGGCTGGTCAGGCAAGACCTACCCCTCCTAAACCCATGCTGGCTGGGCTTGATCTCCTGGTCATCCTGCAAGTATTGCATGATTGCACCTAGGATTAACTGCTCCATTACTTTTCCTGGAACCGAGGTCAGGCTAACAGCTCTGTAATTAACTGGATCATCTTTCTGTCCTGTCTTGTGGATGGGTGTCATCTGGGACCTCTCCAGTGAGCCAAGACTGCTGATAATTGATGGAGATAACTCATGGTATCAGATAACACTATTTCCTTCACAAAACTTACCAGAGAGCAAGTGTATGCTCCAGCAAGTCAAGTGAAGTGGCCTTACTCATGTAGCAAAGAGAAAAATTAGTTTAAAAATTACCTGTTTTCTCATGCTTTCACAGAAGCAATATGTCTCAACAGGAAAGGCAAACCCACTGACTAAATGGTGGCCTTATTTATAAAGTGCAGTCTTGCGACCTAGAGCAAGAGGTTAGTTAACAGCTTTTTTTTTTTTTCCAAAGGGGAAAATTTACCAACTTAATTGGCCTGCTTGTTTGATTTGAGCAAAGGCTATTCCCTCACATGCCAGTGCAGTAGCTCAGTGACTTAGATAAAAAGCCATTGTTTGTTCACTTCCTATCAGTCCAGTCCTGCTATGAGAGAAAATAATCTTGAAGCTCCTAAAGAACTGTAGATTAATTTCATGAGGAGCCTGACAAAGAACTTAAAGTCTACCAGATCCTGTTGACTGCTTGATAAATCCTGCATTTACTTATAGAAAGCTTAATTGAGTTGACACAAGAATATTCCATTTGCAGTGCAAATAAACAAAAACCCCTTAGTTAGACATTCTTAGTGATGCCAGATTAAGCCCTGATCCTAGCAAAATACAGATGTTATCCTTCTGCTTTTTGTGACTGATAACCTGTTTATGGAATAGAATGCCTTGTCTTATGTTTGGCAACAAAAAGCTACACTGTTCTTGCAGAAGAGTTCAATATTATAAAAATGGTGAGAACAATTTTAACTCTGCTCCAGTAGTGTGAACATCTGCCTTGTTCTGCATCCAGTCCTTTTGTCAGAGCTACTGGTGACACCTTACTGAAGTGGTCTTATAGGAAAGCTTTAAAAACTGTGGACCCTTAAAGTTAGGAAAAGAAGTCTTTAATAAACAATCTATTTTTAGACAATGATCAAATAGCTATTGTAATCATTAATAACCCACGAAATTTAAGATCTCTTTCCCTATCTTCTGATCAGCATTACTACTATGGATTACGACATGAAAATAGAAACTCACCTGAGACAGCTGTCAGTTTTCAACTTCACAGATTTAACAAAGCTTAATACAGCTTAATACATTTTTCCAATGTACTTAACTAACAAATATTACCATTGTGAACCATGCTTACTTCATGGGTATGAGATGACTGAGAGAAGGTATCTTACAATGTTTGCCCAAAACGTCACCCTCCAGAAGGGTATTTACCCTCATCCAATGATTCAGTCTTTGTCACAATGAGTAAAGTTTGTCTAATGCCTATCATGGTCTTCAGGGCTACCCCTGCCCTATGACAACTGCATCTAAGCAGCTGACCTGTCAGGTAAAGCCCTAGAGGAGCTGTGTGATGCTTTGCAGAGCCCAGCCCCAGTGCACAGAGGTCACCATGTCCATGTATCCTTGCAGGACCAAATCTTTCAGTACAAATCCACCCTTATCATCCTCCCCGCTTTTCAATTCTGTTTCATTTGTGACTGATTTGTTCCTGCAAGCTCTTTAAGAAGCATATTCCTCTGTACCTGACAGGCTTCTGTTTTTCAAGGTCATTTTACCCACAGAAAGTCTGTTCTGCTCTTTTCCCCAAGAGACTTTAAAAAACCCCAACAAAAACAAAAAAGCATCAATACAATACATTTAGACCACTGTCCAGAATTACGATCATGGATACTTGTTTTGACACTGTCATTTCTGAGTGAGTTTGTTATCAATCTATGGAAGAGGGAAAGCAGTGCTTGCTATCTTACCTTGCTGTCAGCTCACTACTTCACATATCAATGTTATGACTGCAGTTCAGTTTGTATTTGTGAAGCCCTGATAAAATAGTAAGCACCCTGGTAGTGCTGGAGATTAATATTATTTTGCCCTGCAGAGCACACAGCTATTTCAATAGGGCAAGGCAGTCCAAACAGGTCTTGGATAGGAAAACAACACCAAGAAACCCTTTGCTGCATCTGTTTCTGCAAGTACAGGGCTGAGTTTTGGCTGGCTGAAGGTTATTCTTTCTGTGTTTCTCTTAAGTACCTTGAGTCACAATATAACTCACAGGAAAAAAGGTAAAAAAGCTGTCTCTATTCACATTTCTTTACAGCCCTGATACCTCTCTATGTTCACAGTAAGTGCAGAAAAACTGTACTTGCTGTAATTTCTTTTGATTTTGGACTGGCACTTGCCGATGCAGGGAACTGGAGGCACTGTGAATGAATGATAGCTCAGCAGTGGCCAGCTAGAGTGAGGTTAGGGATCATGAGCTTGATGGACAAAGGCAGATCTGTACGCCCATTGCACTTTCTTCAATCCCATTCTTAATCCTTATAATGTCTGATTTGAGAATTAATAGCTGTGAAAGATGAATAGAAGTTCCAGGATTGCTTTTTTCCTTTCTAGAGAGCCTTGTGCAAGTGCACTGCAATCAGGGTTTCAAAAAGTGCCTGTATGTTTTCCATTGAGAAATCCTGGAGATGCTTACACCTGGAATGCCTGACCTCATCTCAAATGGGGCTGTGCACAATGTGCTCCCTAAACTACAGCTCTCTCATCAAGCCAGGGGTACTTAGGCTGATTAGTGGTCTTTGAAATACAGTCTAGTAAGTAATACAGTCAGAAAGGAGAAAGCAATCTGGAAAATAGCAGAGAGAAGGAGGAACAGTACTTACTAAACACTTTACTGCTACATTTGCATCCGTTTGGCCATATTAATAAAGTTTAATAGCCAAAGACAGAAACAATTTAGATTTTCTTAACACTTTTAGAGTAAATAACAATGCATTGAGGAATTTTTTTCTGTTTGACTGCTTTCTTGAAAAAATTACAAGAAACAGCTTACCATATCTTCATACCCCCAACAGCCTTTTTTTTTTTGGCACCCACTACAAGACATGGATCAGCAATGAAACTCACGATGCCTGCTTGTGTCCAGTGGTATGGTGAGAAATTTGCCCAAACTGACAGGCCCCGTCTCCATGTGCAGTCACTGGGGACAAGCACTTAGAGCATCTACTCTAAGATTTATTTTATTTGCTCTAACTAAAACAAGGATTTTTCAAAGCTGTGGCATATGATATACTGCTACCCTATGGCAGATTTGCCTTCCAGCAATCTTCTTCCCTACTTTCCCTATGTCCAAAGCCAATTCTGAGTCATGGTGTGGGTATTTCTTTGAGAAGGATAGTTTAAATTTCCCCTAGCAACTTGACATTTTTAATTGCCTAGCATGGTACAGAATTACTTGCCTGAGCATATTGAACCAAGTCAATAAGCCTTGTATGATATTTTTAACCTGATACTTCAGAAATCCATGTACTATGTAGATGTGTTTCTTGCACATGCTTTGTACATCTTAAGGGAACTGTACAACCTGCTTCATTTTACACAGGTAGCCTTGTGAATGAATGGGATCTACAGCTTTTGTCCACACCTGCAAAAATTTTTCTGTGGTTGGGAATTGTTCCTTTTTTCAATTACAGGTGAGTGTTAAATACCTCAGACCATCTACTTCACGGCTCAACTTCAAAGTGGAGACTTCCGCCCACAGAGATTGCCCTGCGTTTAAACCTGCAGAAGAAGCGCTCACATTGATTCCTTAAAGGGCCAGAAAGGACCGTCTAACATTCCCAAAAGCAAAGCATTCTTTATTTACAGCATGCTGGGTGTGCGGGAATCGTTTCCAAAGTACGCACACAGGATTCCAGAGGTTCTATAGTTTTATACAGTAATATCTGTAATGAATTACATAATTCATTAAACCCCTTTTCCCAACTGTCCCTCCCAAGGTTCTGCCCTGGCCAGGCTCTGGCACACCTCCTGTTTTGGGTTGGGGGTCTCAGAAAGACCCCTTTTCTTATCTTCTTCTTCCTCCCTGGCCTTTGGTTCTTGGCACAGCACCACGTCCTCTGGAACAGTTTCAAGGCTTTCAACCAGCTTCGACTGGTTTTACTAGATGTTATGTCTTCTTTTGAAATCAGCTTCACAAATAGCAGGAGTCCTTTATCTCACTAACATTCCTGTCTATGGAAAACTTTTACCAAAGGTGACTAGAAAACTTATTTTAGGTTACCGCATTAACTCTTTCTTAGTAGTCATTGACAATTTGTTATACGAAGCAGATAAGAAGTCAACTAAATGTATTGTCTCTCCAATAAAAAGAAAGGTCTGCAGTTTATTCCCATGGTTACTAAATGAAAAAAAAAAAATACTGTTTTACCATGTCATTTTCATCTTCCAGCTAATGTGCCCTTCCCTGGGTCTCAGACGCATGGGATGGAGAAACTGTCAACTCCAGCATCATTGTCAAAACAGAAGTTTCCACCCTCATGAATATTTTGGCCCAGTACAGGCTCCTTGACCTCCATCACTCAAAGCAAGCTGACCTAGCAAGCACAGTCTGTATTTGGATCCTTCAGGCTCATCTCAGTTGGGCTGAGCAGGAGGTGAAAGGGCAGAGTCCCACCTACGTAGCCTCAGGCGAGAACCTGCTGCAGCAATGACGTGCCAATGCAAGTGTGTGCATGGAGCCTCCCAAAACAGAGAGAAGCTGACAGGCAGACTTTGCCTAGGAGGAATGCCTCATTTGTTCAGGATTTTGGGAAATAAGCAAGTAAAAGCATCTGGGAGTTCTCAGTCTAGCAAAGCATTCAAGTACCCGTTAAAATTTAATTGAATCAATAGCTTGTTGACTTTGGTGAGATTGATGTGCCTCAATTTAAGGCTGTATTTAGGTGCTTGGCTGGATTTAGGTTTGAAATATTAGTTGTTGCTGAGTTTTGTGTATTTTAATTCAGGTAAGTGTGGAGAAAACTGAACGTGATACCACTCCTAACACAAATGCTACTAAACTTGTTTTGGTAGTTCAAAGTGGAAATATAACCATCTGTTTTGTGGGAGAACATGTTTTACAGTTTCCTCTTCTTGCTCACTTTAGGACACTGCCGTTATTGTATTTCTTTTGCCTTGCCCACCTCCAAGTGCCTTCTACTTGTTTTCCTTCCTTGTTTCAGTGTTCTGGGAATTGGAGTTAAAAGGGAAGCAGTGGCCCTTTGAATCTGCAGCAAGCTGGATTAACCGGGATGAGCAGCTCTCCCTCCCCTCTGCTCCCCTGCTCTGCTGTTTGCAGCTGAGTGATAACATCAACCAGCCCTTGTTGCTTGCCCTGCCCCATGTGTTTTCTCTTTCTGTTTGGTTTTTTTTTAAGCCTGTCACTGGCTTTAATTCCACATGCACCAGTGAACAGCAGCTACTGATGCTTGATCTAACTACTACACAGCTTTTACATAGGCTGCAACCTGAGCTTCCGCAAACACAATTCAAAACTCCAGGTGGTCAAGGTGCACCTCTGCTCATATTTCCTTTTATCAGAGGGCTGCAGGGAATTGTTCTAGGCAGATTATTTACTCTCCTTCATATGCAGCACACAGCAACGTTTCCTATTGGAGGCTGCCACCTAGTAACTAAACATGAGATTAATAGTTGTGAATAAAAAAAAATTGTTCTTTGCAGAATATGCTAAGATCATTAGGGGATCACACTGTTTGTTTACTCAAATGAACAGGCAGAAGCCAAGTCATGGAAGCTTGCTTGCACCAAAACTCTCCCTTGTTCATTTTCAACCTTTTTTGGCAGCAGAGCTGGAAATCCAACACAAGTAAAAATAAGAGTGCCAGGATCCAGCTCTCCCAAAGGACATGACAGGGCATTGGAGTAAGGCATTGTAGTTGATGTGTCTTGCTTACTGCCTGGTGGTATTTAGAAGGACTTTGAAAAGCAATCTAATCGTCTGTAGAGGCTGGCACTGAATGTCACTTACCTATCCAAGCAGGAAGGTAAGAAAGACCAAACACCATGAAAAGATTAAAAGTAGTGGATGAAAACCACATGTATGTATGCGTGTATGCTGCTTTGCAAAGTGGAGAGAAGGAAGTTGTCCCAGAGCAGCTGATGGGAAAGGAAGTGACTTTGAGACCAACTGTGAAATTCTGTCTTGAATTTGCTTTAAATAATCAGAGAATCCCAGAATGGTTTGAGTGGGAAGGGACCTTAAAGCTCATCTTTTTCCACTGCCTGCTGTGTTCCACCCCTTCCCACTATCTCAGGTTGCTCCAAGCCCCATCCAACTCGACCTTGGACACTTCCAGGGATGGGGCAGCCCCTGTGCCAGGACTTCTCCACCCAGTTATAGAGAAGATTTCTTTCCCAGCATCCCATCTCTCCCTGCCTTCTGACAGTGGGAAACCATTCCCTGTGTCCTGTCCCTCCAGACCCTTGTCCCAGGCCCCTTTCCAGCTCTCCTGGAGTTCCTTGAGGCACTGGAAGGCTGTTTTAAGGAATATAAAGGAAATACAAGGCAGTAAATATAATCTTGTCAGACTGTTGCATTTTTCAGTATCCCACGGATCAGGGGGTGGGAAGCCCACTCCACATGTATGTATGTGGAACATGAAAAGGCTGTCAGGCCTGTTTCCTTTGGGATTTCTTCACTGCTATTGTTGGTTGACAAGATGAGGTGGCTGGGACTTGGACAGTGTCTCATGGACAGGCTTGGTGAGATCCCACTTCTCCCTCCCCAGTTACTGCAGAGGAAGGAAGTGAAACTCTGTGTTAGCCTCTGATGAGATGCATGAGCCCAAGCCTCTGCTTCTTTTGTTGATGTCCTCTATATTTAGCAAAGAAATAAAAATGTCCTTGAAATGCATGGACACGATATGTGCTTGTCTGCATTGGGCGTCCCCAGGGAATTCTCATCTAGTATGCATCCTTTTTCATTGTACCACTTTGGGGAGAATTATAGAATTCCTTCTTACATTGTAACCATGTTATATAAAGTATCTGAATATACTACCCTCTGAGAAGATGTGCCAGCTCCAAGAATCTCATTCAGATATTTCAGATATGATAGTGACCCATTTAAAGTACTAATTAAAATTGGATTAGTTCATATCTCCCCCAACTTTGGAAAAGAAAAAGCAAGGGCCAAATATAAATGTCATAAATACTTGGTAAACCCCCTGTACTGTAACCATGATTAGTATGTACAGGTTTGTGCATGGCACTGACTGCACTGTAACATGCACATACCTGAATATTATATAGCATGATTAATGATGAATTCTTCTTAAATATCGGCTTTTCTAGTAGAGAGATTGAGTGCAGTCATCTGTGTGACCTAAATTACTTCATGAGCTGGGGTTACTAAGAGAGAGTGAGTAAGTGATGGGATGGCATTATGAAATCATGTTTTCTCTTGTGTAGAAATGGCTGAAGTCAAATAGAATATGGTCAAAGTTTGCTTTGGGATGTGGTGAACATCTTGTGGCTTCTCACAGGAATGGAATAAAAAATCCTCTTTCTGAAGGGCTACTTCATTGAATATGACGAGGATTGGGCAAGAACTCCATCTTCTTGCTGAAGGAAACATTTGCTAATTGTCTTTAACCTCTGCCAAGCTCTCCCACTATGCCATGAACAATTCTTGGCAGCTCCAACAGCCCCTGGCTTTCAGCAGCAGCACCACCAATCGAGAAACTTCATCGAGAGAATGGCCTGAAAGGTGCTGTATGTTCTAAATGTTCACTGGTAACATGAAGGATCAGTTTGTTTCAGGGAAGATTTCTGTATAAAGGTCATAGAACAAATAGTAACAGTTCTGGTCAGATCAGGATAAATCACCTCTCAGGAAAAAAAGGAAAGTAAGAGTACTCACAACACGGTAAGGTAGCACAGCATGGCTTTGCACCTAGGTTTGTCCTGTAATTGGTTAAGTAAAGTATCTATGAATAAAGAGAATGTTCAAAGCATCGCTTTGTGCTACTGTGGAGGAGATTCTTGAATATCCCAAGGAAAATCAAACCAAACTCCTCAAAGACATTTATATGAATTTCCTATTGTTCCACAGAAGTTATGATTTTTTACTGTGATAAAGATACGTGAAATTCTACATTCCTTCAGAAGAGAAAAGAAAACAAAGAAAAATTTTAAGGTATCTTCCAATTATCAGGGAAGTTGTCAAAGGTAACTATGAAGCCAAAAGACTATATTCCTATTTCACAATTTCTGCCTTAAGCAAAGGCTAAGGATTGGAAGAACTCTTTATTTGTTCTATTCATGGAGCAAATGGAGGAATAAACTAAAAAGGTGCATTTATTAGGAACTATAAGAGAAAAATAATTAATTTTGAGAGAAAGCACCCATTTTTGTTGCTGTGTGTTCTTAGGATTATGATAGCTCAATTATAGGAAAAGCAGTTGTCCTCAGAAAAGCATTACTGGGTAAGACTATGGCTTATGTGACTCTAGAGAAAAGCATTCAACAATTTGTTTCTTGCATCCCAAGTGATGAGTGTGTGAAGACAATTTAGCTTCATGGGACTCTGAGGTAATCCCTACAATGCTAAATCCAATATTCTGCCATCTAGTCCTAGTCAGCATTGTCCTCTAAACAGAACAGACCTTACATTTTTTTCTATTTCGCTTGAAAAAAAAGAACTTGCAGTCCTAATTCTTCTTTCATTGAAATGATAGTGAGGTTAGAAGCCTCCATAGCCATAGATTGTAGTACTTCTTTTCAGAAGAAAGCTCTAGAAATTGTCAGCTGAAACCCTTCAAAATAATTGAAAACAAACTTCCTGTGGTTTCATCCTTTTGATCCTGTACAAAATTAAAATAAGACCCATTCATATTCAGGGTCACCTGAATGTCTGTGGTAAAAATTTTCTGTTTCTAAGATGAAAATTTTAATTCTTTATAGTTTTAAGATAAAAGCTTGAATTGTTTTGCCAGTGTGAAGTATTCCCTATCAATAATCCTGTGACTAGTTAGCATTTATAGAGAAGAGTTTATCAATTTGTCCTTTCCCTTTGGGTTACTGCCTAATTAGGAACACGACTTTGATCGTCTTCCAGTTCAGCAAGCTTTGGTGCTTCTGTTATGTAAACACATGTGAAAATGGCTGTACGTATCACGATGGTTGTTGAATCATTAATGTCTGCAAACTCCAGAAAAGTTTGTTGTGATATTCATTTTAATTGCTAACCAGGCAGTATTAAGGGAAATCCACTATTTTGTAAGTGGTCTGTCAGATCTTTCACAATGGTGAAACTCTCTTAGGAAAGACACTGAGGAACTCTGAAGACCAATTCCTTGTAATAGGAGAATGATGTAATTGAAAGGAAAGAGGTATGATAAAATGATAATACCTTCATTTAATGGTTTAGGACATTAGTTACGTTTTAAAATTATTTATGTGCCTGCCTCTCTTTCTGCCTATTCATCTACTTATTCATACTGCTCTCCAAAAAGTGAATAATATTTCTAATTCTGGGAAAGGAAGGAGTCCATATGTAACTCTGTCTTATGTTTCAGGTCATTCTAAGTATTTTTAGATATGACAAAATTTTTGTTGGCTGATAGATCAAAAATTGGATAAGGGATGCATGTTTACAAACAGGTCTGCCAAACCCCTCAAAATAAAAAGCATTAAAAGAAGTGTAGACGTATTTTGTAATCCTGTTGTGTACTTGTGTTTTTTAGAAAGAATCTTTATCAAAAAGGAGACTGAAAGGATTTGTCATTGTGAACTTTGTTCTTATTGATTTTTCTTTTTAAACTAGGTTCAAATTCAGACAATCATTTGATGGTATAACATACTTTCCCTCCAGCACTGCTGATATCAAAGTATTGAAAGAACAGTGAGAGACTACTCTGAAATCTAAATACTGAGTACATAGTGAGCCTGTATTTTAAAATATTATATTTATAATCAGGAATCAAAACCAAAATGCTCAAAATTTTGAATTACCAACTAGAGAAGACATTTTGTCATTAAGGGGTGAGTTCCTATCTAGTGTTTCTCCAGAGCTGGACTGTCAGACAAGTCTGAAGTTGGCCTTTCTGAATCATATTGATTAAAGACATCTGTGTACTTTGGAAAAGCTTGGTTCTACACTGGTATTGCCACAAAATAAGACGTCTTATTTTTTTTTTTTTCAGAATTAGAGAACTTTCACAACTGTTAACGCCATTAATGAGGCCTGTGGTTGAGTAATCAATGCCCAACTGTAGATTAAAATATCTAGCAACATTTTGAAAATGCTTGCTTTGTTTTGACTTGCACTTGCTGTCTTTACTGTAGCTGTCAGTTCTTTCTTGACATTTCCAAGAACATAAACTGCTTTTGTTGCAAATGTATTATTGGTTTGTGTTTATGCCTTGTCAAGCACTTGGGGACACAGGCTTTGATGGCAGCGCTGGTGCAGAGAGGTGGGTGGATACTGGGCTGTGTGGATGCATTTCCTACAGCACAAAGCTGGTGAAAAGTAAGTGGCTTCCTGTTGGATTCACACAAATACCGAAAGTTGTCCCAATTACATATTTTGCTCTCCATAGCTTTGAAAATTTGCCAGTGTCATCAATTTTTCTTCCTCAGAAATATGTCTGGCTTTTCCAAGCCAATAAAATTCAAATATTGATCCACTTAGTCTCGTATCATATTTTCAAAAGTAACCAGTTCACAAGACTTCAGCAAAGGAATTAAATGTATACCAAAGAGAAAAGAGCCCTTGGGTCTGGAAGCTGGTGAAAGGAACTGAAAAGGTATAAGAAAGCTTAATTTTTATTAGACAAAAATAAGAGACATTAAGGGTTTTTAAACAAATTATTATTATTGCAAACCTTTATTTTAGTAATAAAATAGACCATTATTCCCTGTCTTCCGATTCTCCCATGACATAATATCACATATCTCTGGCCAAAATGTTTTTTTTTTTCAATTCCTCTGATCAGCAATTCCCTTTCAAACTGTCTCCTCTCAGCTCCTTCTTTGATCACCTTTGACAGCCTGCTGTACTCTAGAGGACTAGTGCATTTAGAAAAGCAAGGAAAATCTCAGGATACAAAACATATTTATTTGAAATATGACTTAGGCATGTCTCCGAAGCTGAAAGTCAGGATAAAAGACATACGTGCCAGTGCAAGGAAATGGCAGAAGGAAGAAAAATTGGCTGGTGTCTCCCTGGTGCTGCAAATCATTCTTTGCCTTAGGGTTTCAGCAAACAGCATCTCCCTGAACCTTGATGGCTAGAAATCAATAATATAGATTTCATCTGCAAACAAATCTCTTTATGGGAGGAGCAGCCAATACCTCAGGCAAATACAGGGCATGACTTTCAGGTACACCTAGTGTATGCCCTAGGGGGTGTTGTGTAACCTTGTAAGCAGCCTTATTTTCATAAGCAGAATGACAAATAAAAGGGTCAGCTATGATGGGGGAAGAGTGCTAAGGACAAATTTAGGAGCAAAGTGTTAAAAAAAATCATGTAAGCAAGACTGTTAGAAGAGTATAATTTCTTAGGAAGGATAGCTGAGATACCAACAGGTCATAAGCCCATCCTTCCTTCCTTCCCTTCCTTCCCTTCCTTTCCTTCCCTTCCTTCCCTTCCTTCCTTTCCTTCCTTTCCTTCCTTTCCTTCCTTTCCTTCCCTCCTTTCCCCATTTTCCTTTACCTTTTCCTTTCAGAGAAATAAGTAACATTTTCACTTCACCATCAGCATGTGATCACTCAATTTTGATAGAATGTTCATTTCTTTTTGTTTCAATTTTCCACCTGAAAATCAAAATATAATGGCAAAATACTATGAAAGGATGTTACAAGACTTTCTGATTTAAGAGTGTTTCACAACAGATTTGCCTTTCTTAAAAGTAGGGATAAAGCAATATCTAGAGAGGGGACATATACCTTTAGGGAAAAAAAAAAAAAAAAGAAAAAAGAAAAGAAAAGAAAAAGCTAAAAGTCAAATTGCCTTTACTTTCCTCTCTGCTACAATTTAAATACAAAATTGTATCACAACACATGTAAATCACAAGTTTTTGACAGTAACACAACTGAGAAAACTGCAGAGACTTAAGGTATTGTTCCAAAGTCATGGCTAGGCTTCGCGAATGAAGATATGGGAAGGGCTCTACCCACGCTTGCTGCAAGCGCGCTGGTGGCTAAAAAGGCCGATGTGGGACAGGCAAGTCCGGTTACAAAAAGCACAGTGGAAAGTCTCCTTAGGTGGTAGTGACGAGACACGGTTCTTTCTGCGCTGTCTTTTCTCTTCAAGACGGATTCTATGTGCATTCTCAAAGGAGGCAGCAGCGTTATGGATGGTGTGTCTCCATATCTCTCGATTGGAGACTTAAGGTATTGTTCCAAAGTATCTTTGACTTAGTTACACATTAACAGCTTCAATAGTTGCACATTCATATATTAAGATATCATTCAATTTTTTAGTTCAAATGGAAGCTTCCTTTTCAGCATATTGACACCAAAACAAGTGTATGCAACTTTTCTGGAAAAAGTAATGAATCTTTATATTGCACTCTAACAGCCTGGAATATATTTGGTTGACTGGAATGCTAATGAGTATTAAACTTTAACGTTAATAGAATTCAGAAAGTACATGTACATATTGAAATTTTAAGATTCATGAATGTAGGAAGTGCCTATGCTCAGTAGTGCTAGTCCAGAGTTTTGCATTAATGGTATAATGAGACCTCTCTAAAACTCTTGTCACAGCAGTTTTGGCCTTTACCTTTAAAAATAGCAGCAATTAAAAATTTGCTACACCTTTAATGCACTTTCAAATAATTTCTTCCTCCTTACAATTCAGCTGTACAATTACTAAATACTTGTATTCAACTTTTCCATGATCCCCCTCCAAAAAACAGAACCCAAAATGCAAACTGAAAATGAGCTTATTTGTGAGTACACCAGATGCTCTGAGCATACTGCTTCCTCTACCATGTATGTGATGTTTTGTTTTGACCTAGGGTGTTTTTTCTGGCAAAAATATATTAATTTTCAGAGATTTCTAATTTTACCAGAGAGTAAAATTTAAATTTTTTTGAGAGGGGATATTCACTCAGTACTTTCATGAAAAACATGAACTCCATAAAAGTCAAATTTCACTATGAATTTTTTTTTTTTATCAGCCTTACTTTTTAGATATCTAAATTTATGTACACTAATGAATCACATCTCCTTCCCCCTTCCCCCACTGATTTTCAACACCTTTGATATTGTTTTCATAAACTGCTCTTTCCTCTTTCATTCTGAAAATAATACAAAGACAGTTGTATCAATTCTTGTCTTGATTTTCCTTGCCTTTCCAGCAACTGCTTCATTTTTTGGCTAAAGACACAATCCTTTTCTGAAATAGTAGAACACCTTTGATTTTTCAGATTTGTCTTCTGTGTTGCTCTCTATGAAAGGGATATATCAAGTCTCACCATGACTCGGGACCAGTTTAACTTCCAAGTTGAGAGTCTAAAACAAACTTCAGAAAAGAGACTGAAGGAAGAAGACAGTGAAGAACTTGTTCTAGACAGCTTCACTCCATGGCAGTTAATTAATATGCCAGATTTTAAGTTTACCTTTGAATAAGTTGCCTATTCCTAGATAAGTAAGCACAACTTTTACACTTCCCCTTGACATTAGGGTACTGCTGTGGTGTCACATTTTTGGAGCCCCATCTAACCTGGAGGTACCTGACACTCTTTGCCCTACTGGGACTTTCTGCCAATGACCTTGTTGGATCTGCTGCAGTTCTGAGTAAGCTCATTTTTGACAAATTTGAGATTCACCAAGCTGAAGCTTCTTCCAGCCACAACTAGGTGTGGATTTTCAGAGACAGCAGCCACTCTGACCAAAATGTTTTATCTCAATAAAGAACCAAAAAAAGTGGTAGGCCCTCCCTAAATATCCTAGTAGGCTTTACAGCTTCAGACAGACACTGCATTCATAATGTTACAGGTCATGAACATCAGCTGAGCGTAGGATTGATTGCTCTTGTCTAAATGTCACTGGCCAAAGGTTAGCAGTCCATGCTAAATTAGTTGCCTAATCCCCCTCTGTAGTCAGCAGTGAACTGTAGGTAGCTCCAGAAGTGACTAATTCCTCATAGCTAGGTCTATCTGAAGGCTTGATGACTCATTGACTGCTGAGGGATCTGGTAGGGGTAGGCAGTTAGGTGAGATGTCCTGTGCTGCTGGATACTGTTTGTGTTAGACTGCCCTCAGAACAAACCAACAGCCTGAGCTGTAAAATACCTACAGGCTAGGCTGCATCACCTCCCATCTGGAGCTGGGTAGGAGCACACACTTGGACAGTCACGGAAGCTTGCAGGACAAGTGCTGGCAGGTTTGGCTGCCATAGCTGAGTCATGTGGCTGAATTCTTAGTAACAGCATCTGTTTGCCAAACTGCCTCTGAGATCCTTCTGATAAAGAGAATTATGATTTGGAAAGGTTGTGAATGATTTTGAAACTTTACACCATTTCAAATAGGTCAAGCTATAACCAAATATCTTAGCACCTCCTCTTCTTGACAGCAGTGTCACATGGCTCTTTCTAGCTCTACTACCAATAATTGATGAATTACTCAATCAAATACAGTGAGAATCTTTAAGCCTTGAAGCAAAACATTGTATAAAGCCAGAATTCGGTTCATTAAAATGATCCTCACATCAGCTTTCTTTTACCTTAGAAGCTCAACAGATTCAAACAGAATAGTGGACACACCCCAAATATTTATACAGAACTCAAATAGTCTACATGAACTCTCAATTTATTCCTGATGAATTTTTCCTGCATCCTCCACACAATTGGAAACCCCATCATCACAGCTACATTTTCTTTCTTTCAGGGAGTTATCTAATTCACCTTATTCCTCATGTTTTAAGAATCCTTTTTGAATTAATTTTCACTTCCTTGTTCAGGTACACTGGCTTTTCTCTTACTTCTGTTGGATTTGTTGCCATGGAGCACACTTCTTCCTATGAAATACATCAGTTTATGAATGAATATTTTGTGCTTCCATTGCACCATCCCATTTCATTTCACTCAGAATCACCTATGTTTATTTCCTGCTTGGATGGAATTTGTTTCTTTGCTTTAAATTTCATCCTCAATCATAGCAGCAAAGGTGCAATATTGACTCTGCAGACACCGTTGGTTTGTCTCCAGCTATGTCTTTGAGGTTAGTCACAACAAATAGAAGCAGTAGAAAAGGCTGGGAAGGCTGTGGGAAATGGACATCACAGGGTTCTTGGTATTGCAAATATTTGTAACAAGCAATATTTATGTTGTGCACTCATGCCCAGGACCTTATCGCTACATGCTATACACCTACAACAAAACACAGCACTTACCCATGACCAGACACACTACATACTGTACATTCCTTGTGGCACTCCTGCCTCCTCCGCTGAACTGTGAACTTGGATGATGACCAGGCTTGTAGCAAAATGTAAAGTATAAAATTGGTGTCTTTCTGTTTCATGTTCACATTTAGTAAGCGAACAGTCCTAAATGTTTGGATGGTTTTGATCTGAATCATAACCATGAAAAGAAGTATACCTACATATACCTTGAAAAGTTATCTTTGTGGAAGAATGTTGAGTAAAATCAACAGAGAACAATTACACGAGTCCTTAGTCAGTGTTTGTTTTAATTTAAGAATAAGCTAAATGACTAAGCTGGGCTCAAACTGGAAATATATACTTGTGATGTATTCAGAAGGACAAATGTAGCATTGTTTGAAATAGTAGATCATTCATTTAGATGAAAATAAACCCTGTTCTCTTCCTTTTAACTTATTGGTACCTGTTTTATTTACACAGTAGGAATGGGCCTTGAAACTGAGACAGCTATTGTTGAGAGCATGATTCCTTGTGAGCAGTTTTAGAGTCCAGATCAACAATTTCCTCTTCTTAGCAGGCCTCCTTTCCCAGCAGTCCCTACTCCTCCATCATCTCTTGCCAAATGGACAATAACCTGAGAAGATTCCCAAATGTGCTACATCTTTAGTGATACAGGACCGGAGATGGCGAGGGTCTTTTATTGTGTACTTCAGCACCTGTTGGAGGCTGGATTTGCAGCTGATGGACAGTAACTAGCTGAACAGCATTTGATAGCAGGATCTTATTCTATAGCCACACCTAAGCTAAAAAAATGTTTCAGAGTTTCAAACCTTTTCAGTTGCTTCTGCTTAGCTGAGCCCTGTGGCAAGCTGACTTAAACTAAATGGAGAGAGGACTGCTGAAAGACAACTGAGCACCTGGAGAATTGCAACACTTTTGAATCAATTTAATTTTACAATTAAAGTAATATAAATAGGTTTAAAGTCATACTTCTAATTAAAACAAGTTTCCTATGCCTTCCAGCTGAAGGCAGAATCTGAGTTCTATTCTGTGAGGAAACATCTCTTTTGCAATTTACTGCAAACTCCCCAGATCTTGTCAGCTATGCTGAACCATTAGATATGCTTTAAAAGCATTTCTTAGGGTACACTGAAGAAAGACAGAAAATACATCAAATCATGTAACTTTGGGAATTAAACATTCTTCCAAATTATTTTTCCTTGTTTCCTTGAATTTTGTGGGACATTATTTTTTGTTGCATTATATTTTTTCCATAGCAAATCTGACAGATTGTCCTATATACTGTGGTTTAATCAGCAGATTCAATATTTCTATGTGTTCCAGCAGTTGTACAAACATTTTATATATGAGTACAGTTGCTCAACAGCAAAAATAAAACAATAAAACAATAACTATTATGTTAACATAATATTAAAATTAACATAATAAAATATGTTAACATAATACAAACCACACTCATGTATGTTGTAAATATTTTAACATCGGGAGAATTTATTTGTTAGTTTCAGATTAACCATAGGTAAATGGGGATTTGAGACAAAGTGGCCATCCTCTTGGATAGTGCAAAGACTTTCAGGCACATGGTGTGATTCTTGGGGCTGTCCTAAGCAGGGCCAGGAGCTGTATCCTTGTGGGTCCCTTCCAACTCAGGATAGATATTCTATGATTCTACAATCAGCAGGCAGAGAAGTCTTCTTACCATCCCATCTCTTTGCGTCCACAACGGTTTTAGAGCAATATAAGATGACCTATCAATGTCTCATGCTCTGGAGGAATGAGATGGTTTTTCTTCCAACAACTGTAGGATAATAAAATTATACAATCTAAATAACAGAAAATCTAGGAAAATTGGAGCTTGCAGACCATCAGTCTGTTCTAGGAGGTTACATTAAAGGCCTTCTTTCAGAAATAACACAATTTTCATCCTCCTTATAGTAATTGAAATCAAAGAATTGAATTCTTTTCTACAATAGGGGGAAAGAATGGAGACCTATTCTCACTGCTGTCACAGTAGATGGAGGCAGCTCTGCTGATGCTCTTCTTAAACCCAATAGATCCCTGGAAAGTCATCTCAGCTTGTATTTGCAGGTGAACCAAATTGACTACATCACTGTTTTATGTTGATTGATTTTTCCACGATACAGTTCTTCTTAGTTTCCTGTACAAAATAAATGTTGAGAGAAAAACTGATTCTCAGGAAATGAGTGGTGAACCGCATCTTTCCAAGATGCAAGCTCAAGAGATACCTTGCTGTCCTGGGTCCCACAAAGAACTGCTTCAGGTGCATTTCTTTTTTCAGTCCTATTGCTGCAAAGTTTTCCCAATTTGCTCTCACTGGCCTAATGTTCTTATTTGGCTACAGTAAACTTTCTAGAAGGTTTAAGCTATACTATGCCATGAAAAGACCTGTGATTTGTCACTTGATTTTGCAGTAGCTGTGCTCAGGGCTCTTTGAAGTCAGTGTCACCACAGCTGAGAGAAAGCTATCATCTAGGAGACACAAACCAAGCCAAAGATGACGGTATAAACAGGTATCAAAGAGGAAAACAATGAAAAATTACATGCAGGAAGAGCTATGTACATGAAGAAGAACAAGAGATTGGTCTCTGATCTTGTAAGCCTCTGTTTAACTACACAACACATTCATTTCTTGACTTTTTGCATGATTAGTTCTGTTTCCTTGGGGTAGAGACAGAAAAAGATCGAACATAAGGATGAAAAACCTAACTGGAATAATGATTCAGAAATAAAGATGACAAGAATGAGGTGAGGACAACAGTGCCTTGTGTAACGATCGGTGCATGAATGAGTTCACTGGAAATGTAAACATAAAAAAGGACTGTCAGAGAGGGTGTAAGATGAGCAACTCAGATCGATGAGTAACTGTGGAAGTGGTTTAGACTTCCTGCTCACCAAAAACAGTGATGCAAGAAGAGGCTGGGCTAACAGGAAGCAGTAAGGGCAGCATTCCCCTTAGTGTGCTCAGCTGTGCCTGCCTCTTTGTGCACGAGCCCAAGTCTCTGTGCTGGTTGGCT
The DNA here is from genome assembly GCA_013399895.1 of Serilophus lunatus. Classification (NCBI taxonomy): domain Eukaryota; kingdom Metazoa; phylum Chordata; class Aves; order Passeriformes; family Eurylaimidae; genus Serilophus; species Serilophus lunatus. Next base: position 1,156,368 of record VXBA01002275.1, read on the forward strand.
CAGCTGTCTTATGTCGATCATCTCCTGAACAATAATTACGTTTTTGTGGGTGATGATTGTTACCCTCCAATTTTTTCTACCTTCTGTGAAAAAAACTTAAAAACTGGTACTCCTATGGAGCTCTTAATAACTGAGGCAAACTTTGATATCCAGAAAATCATAGCTTTAAGATATCTTTAATCATAACTGCTGAGGCAACTCAACTCCTGTACAAATGTACAAGTTAATTTTACAGGATTTTATGGTTCTTACTTTGATCTGGAGGTTGTCTTTCTCTGATACTGTTTCTTTTTCTCCTATATCCCAAACTTTATTGGCAAGTGTAAGCGACCACAATTCTCAACACCTTTTGTCATGGATACCTCCATAGATTTAGCTGCTGTTATGTTGTTGCCTGCAAATGAGCTGAGTTGTCCTTTCCAAGCCATTTTATTTCCAGGAATGGAACATCTACAACCTCTCTCTGCAAAATTATACTTAAGTGAATTGATGTAGACCCCTTTAGTCCTGCAGGATAAATCCAGAATAAATATCTATCACTAGACCTCCTCAAAATCACTAAACCTTCTCCAATCACTAAACCTCCTCAGAATTATAGAATCACAGAATTGTTTAGTTGGGAGGGACCCACAAGGGTCAAGTCTAACCCTTAGCCCTGCATAGGACCATCCCCATCTTTTTGCAGAGTTAAGCCAAGTCCTGTATTTGCTTATTTGTGTACTGTTGACATAGGACATCCTTTGGCAAAAGCTCTTGGAGTTACAAAGTACTTTTTACAGTTCTGTGTTCAGAATGCATCAATATCCACAATACACCTGGAAGGCTTTTTTCTTGTCTCTTTCCAGCATCTATTTACTACCCAGAGATGAACCAGAAGAGAAGCACTGAATCATTAAACCATGGACTTTTAGAGGCTGCTTGTACCAGACAGTCCAAGAACAGGAGCTTGCAAAACCTTATTTCTGGAAGAAATCCACTGGACTACATAAATTATGGGACAATGCTGCTATGTGAAAAATGACATAAGAATGATGTTCCTAAATGCTAAGATGGGCTGTAGTTCAAGGTTATTCACAGACTATGATGGCTCCTTCCTCTTTAAAGCATCAAGATGAGCAAAAGCTTGCTATGGGAGATTAATTTCCACAGAAAGGGGGATGCAAAAAATGTCATCCCTTTCCAGACTTGCTTTGTACCTTGCACTGACACAGGTCAACCAGGACTTGTGAGAGAAAGGTTCCATGTCGATGATAAAGTTAGTCTTGGGTTTTTGTGGAAGATACTAATTTGCACAGGAAGCATCATTTAGCTCTACCTCCAATGCTGGCTGGTGGAACTCTTGTGTCTGAGCAGGTTAGACCACATCAAATGATAACTATGAATCTGGAGTGCATTGGTACCTTGTAAAAGCTCACTGTATGCAATCACTGTATCTTCTGCTTTCTTCACAAAATACATGAACAGTGACTTAGCATCATATATTGAATTCTTTCTATGGAAAGAACAGTAAAACAACAGCTTATTAGTAATAATCTGGAGATAATATTTTTTCCAAGCAGAACTTCAAACTCCCTGCTGCTTTGAATACTGGCTGTGATGAATGTAGTATTGCTTGCAGCTTTTGATAGTGAGCAAAACCAAAGATAACACTAAAGTTTGGAAAAAATAGTACCCTTCAGAAATAAACTCTTTATTTTTTTCAGCTATATTCTGAAGTGAAAAATATCACAATGTTGTAGAACAGCCCTAGCATCATATATTTCAAATTTACTGATATCAAGAGCTGAGAGTTATTGGGCCATCTCCTTGCAAGATTCCTTGCCTAAGCTCTCAGCCAGGAGTCTGGGCATGCCCAGGGAAGCACTGCACTTTCAGATGTTCACAGTCTAGTATCAGCCTCATTCACGGAGAAATTCCCTAAAGAGATTCCAACTTTAGAATAACAGTATCTTAATGAAGACAGCAAAATGAAAGTATACTTTAAAATACCCAAACATTAACTTTCAGAGTGGTAGTTTTATTCATATGCACCCCATAGCACACAGATTCTTTCACAGAAATATAAACATAGCAACCATACCAGATGTGACCAGTACTCCATTTCAAAGGATTCGAAAGCAGATGCAAGAAACTTCGCAGGGGCAAATGACAAGGCAATTTGCTCCCAGAAGAAAGTTTCCACCAATCCCCACCAATGTAATGCTTGGCCAGTTTCACAAAACAATGAAGACTGATAATCCTTAGAAAAGTAATGTACATGTTATAGAACAATCTGCATTTCTTATAGATTTCTGTACAGTAATATTTACAATATATTTCAAAGATTTCAGTGGCTACCTAGTTGCAAATACTCACTTCCAGGCCATAAACCCCAGACTTTGTACCTCTCTCCTGTTACGCTGTGTCTGCGGACATTGCCCCTTGTCACAGCATTGGAGCACCTTGAAACACTTGAGTGTAAACAGCAGTTTACTCTGTATACTTGCACACCATTTTACTATTTCTTTTTACATAGTTCTAGTCAAACAACATCATTCAATTTGTGACTTGCCTTTGTCCCTAGTATAGGCTCTCCAGAAAACTGGAAAACCAACTCTGTTGCTAAAATGTCTGTTCAAACTGCAATGGGCCACTTCAACACAGCTTATCACTAAAGCTGAAAAATTCTACCCCTTCGAAAGCATGTCTTTTATAATCAAATAGTAAAAAACACCAACAAAAAACAAAAACAACAACAAAACAAAAACAAAGAGCAAAAAAACAAACCTGGAGAACTGTTTGGTGACAGGTAGTGAATAATATTAGCAAGCTTTTCTCATTTTGAGGGGTATTTCTGAAAGATAGCAGAAGAAAGGAAAAGCCTGTACATGTAACATTAACAGGAAGACCAGAGCTCCCACCAGTGAATTACCCATTCCCAAGATGTATACAGGAAGAATGATTGTCATCTACTGTTGTTCTGACACACCGGGATGTCTAAATTATTATCTCTCGCAGAAGGTACTATTAAATAAAGGGAATCTATAGCTTATTAGGGAAAGATCTTACACAAGTCCACATCATCTCTGAAGTAAATGATATCTGGAAAAGCTTGGGATTCCTAGAGAGTTTGAACAAAACAGAGAAATTTTGTCACCTATCACTGTGGAAATTCATCTCTCCAATCCCACCAAACTATTCACAAAGATAAAATGGAAGATTAAAAAATATTCAGAATGGATCCAGTTCTGATTATACCAACCTCTGCCAAAAAACCTTCACTGTTTTCAAGAAAGGCTGATGTTCAATATTTTCAAACAAATTAAAGATATTCCTTCCTAATACTGAAAACTCATGGACAATACACCTTTCATTTTAAATTCTGAGAGCTGCTCAACTTAAAGACCAAAACAAACAAAAGTTTGAAAATGAAACCAAAATTTCCTTGGAGACAAAACAAAGTAATTCTGTTCTCCTGTGGCAGGGCACTACATTCACTCATATTTTCTAAGAAAAGCAATCCTTAGCTCTGACATCTGTTCATAAATATATATATATGTGGTACCGCACCACAGAAAGTGAGCATGAACAAAATAGATGTCAGGTTGTGTTCCTCACTAACAAACCTAGACTCATCCGTTAAAAACCTACACCTTAAGTGCATAATCTTAGTATATTAGCAGCATCTTGGAGTTTTCTGAGAATCATCCTTTCATAATGTAACAAATACACATGGAAATTTCATTATTTAAGAAAGTATCCACCTGTACTACCTTCCCTCTAAGTCAGCAGAATCTCACTCACACAAACTATTTAGTTCTCTCCAAGTGAAAAGTGGGTTCAACAATTGTTTTATCTGGAATTGTTACCCAGTTATCTTGAGAACTTCAGACATTTAGATCTTAGTACACTAGAAACAGAAGATAAATGCCCTGCATTCCCAAACCATTGCTGCAATTGAGAACTAACCATTCAAGGACTGGAAAGCACATTTAAAATATATGGAAATGCAACTCAGATGGTATTTAGGTGATGTCCACTAAGCCACTCGATGAAGTCTTCAAGAGAAACCGTTCCACACCCATGGTATCACAAAGCAAACTTTTAACCCCCGCAGGACCCCAAGTCCAGTCCCCATTATGGCAGCAGGGCAGCTATCACAGATGGGCATCCGTGCAAATGAAAGGGAAGCTGGCTTTGGCTTTGGTTTTTCCTTTTTGCATTGTTATGTGGTTTGTAATGTCCACGTAGAAATGCTTTGGTGCAAGACATTTTCTAGCAAGCAGTGACAGACTGTGGTGTTTGAGGCACAGCCAGGCAATTCTAGGAGTTACTGTAGAGTTATCACTCACTACACTGATGATCTGAAGTATCAGCTTTTAAAACATGTTCAGCTCAGCCAGCCCAAATGAAGCATTTTGTTGATGATACTGAGTAATGTGCTGTCTAGACTGGGTGTCATCAGGACATTACCTGGCCTGGCTGTGCCTAATATGCCTTTTTACCTTGCAGGGCAGGGATGCTGCCTAGTACAGCTCTACTGTAGATGCATGGTAGGGAAGTGTGGCTTTATGCAGACTGGGATACAGTTTCCTAACGTGATTCTGTAAGCCACCTGCTCGCTCACAGTGCTTAAAATTAAAGGCGTTAAATTACAAGCTGCCAAACCTTGCAACGTTTGCAATGCCAGAGTCGGGCACACATTGCAAACAAATCCTACTGTTCTGCAAGGCAGAAACAATGCATAACCCTCCTTCAGTGCTTGTTTCTTGGACTCATGCTCCTGGAAGTATTATTGGCTGTTCTTCTCCAATGGCTGAGCAAGCTGTGTGACAAAATAGCAAGAATAAACTAGATGGACGCAAGGTACAACAATTCATCCTGAGATGAGAAAGAGAGATTTGACAGAGACTTAGCTGACAACATGTTTGCCAAGTATTTCAGATAAAACTGCCACTGTTAGTTTAACGATGTCAAGATGAGCTCTGGTCATACAGCCCTGGTAAAACACAACCTTTCAATGTCCACGTGGAGCCTGTCTGTCTGCAAGGAAATGCCTGATGCAGATATCATTGTCACTTCATTCCCACTTTCTCCTCCCCATCCCTGTCTACAGATTCATTGCAGGAAAAGATGGGTGCACAAGACAGGCCTTCTGTCACAGTCTGGACTGGCATTCGGAGGCAGTGAGCAGATGTTGAATGTTATTGTGGATGGCAGTTGCTGCCATGCTTCGCTTTTCCAGGGGCTTTCATTCCCTGCTGTTTTGCTGGGGCAGAGTTCACAATTTCCACTTGTCATCACAGTATTAGACACCTTTGGGCTTGACAAGAGTGAAGCTTCCAGGGGATGGGGTTGAGGGTAGGAGGCAATAATAAAATACTAAACTTGCACAAAATGGCCACAAGCCAGATAAGAGAAGAGTTTCTTCCTGCGTCTGGTTTTGTTCAACTTCCAAGTCGAGAATTCTGAAGAAGAAGAAAAAAAAGAGTAATTTGTTATTTATCACATCAGACAAGCATAAGGTGGTACTGTAAAGCTTTTATGCTTATGATTATGGATATTTCCAACATAGTAAATTTCCCTCCCAGCAGATTTCCACTTGAATAATGCTCATCCATTTAAGAAGGATGCTAAAACTCAAGGCTGAAGCATCATGATTCAATTCAGGAAGGAGGATGCAGAGTGAGCTCCCTCCTTAGAATCAAGCAGGACTGCAGAGGTGAATCTAGGCAGTGAATCTATCACGAAACAGCAATGCCCATCTTGCTGAAGACCTCAATTTTCTGCAGGTCACAACCAATGCTCAGACTCTGCAATTATCACTCTGATGAAGCATGTTAAAGAACTTGATCCTTGAAATAGCTCTTTTATTTACATGGTGTTCCATCAGGTCCCAGAGAACTCATGAAAAATTAAACAGGGAACATAAAATATGAATGGAATGATCACTGGCCCATAAAAGCCTTGCAGTTCTTGAAAGGCGTTTTATACATAATGACTGTTGGGATTTCAGAAAATAGGTTCCTGCCTAATTATCCAAAGAAGGTGCAGCAATTTACAAGCCTCTGAATAAAACAAAAAAACTTCTGAGGATCTGCCTGGGAGAGCCAGGAAGAGCACATTGCTCCCCAGTACAGCACAGGAGTCCACTGGCTATTAATAATCAGTAAGCAAACTAAGCAGAACCAAATACTTGGATATTGTAAAAAAATAGATATCTAATGTGATGCTGCACTGCCAAAGAAAGTGTAGGACTAAATGAAAATTTTGATCAGAAGTAAGATTCATCTTGCAATCACACGGTGATAACAACTCTCTCCTTAAAATCTGCCCAGTAAATGTAATATTTAACTTATGACAACTCTTGATGACCCTTGTCCTTTATTCTGGGTGCTGTGTACAGGTAGTTTTACCTGACCCTTCTGAACTTCCTGCTTCTGTTGCCTAAATGATAAGTACGTTCTCAGTTTTCAGAAATCACCCTACTGCTGAGATCTGTCAGCTGCGAATTAGCCCTAGCAACATTAAAACGAGGTTTATAATAAGGACCCTACGATTTATTGTTTCCTAAGCTGTCAAAAATGTTGGTGCCAAAGTAAAGTGCTGCCAGTGTAAAGTGCTGTCTTGTTCTAGTATTAAAGTTATTGCAGAATGACCATAGACTTGAAAAAACTTGCTGTTTACTTCATGGAGATCTTTTCACCAACCTGTCAGGCTATGTACTATGAACTATCATTTTACCTTGTATGTTAAAATCAAAAAGCCATTTACCAAGCCTATGTGAGGCTACACTGGTTCAGACCCTGAAAAGAACTTCCCCCTTCCTGCCCTTGCCTTTGCCCTGGTGCAGCACCTCCTTGCAGACTGCAAACGTCCTGTGGTGCATACCAGCATCTTCTGCTTGAGCTACAGCATTGGACATGCTTAATACCGTGCAAATGAATGAGGAAAGGGCCAAATGCTCCCTCTGGAACAGGCTCTGTAGTAACGATCATGGTTCAGGCTCTAGACCCTAACCCCAGCAGGGGCATTCAGGAGCAAACAGGCTTTTGTTTGTTTTTCTTGCATGGTTCATGCTTGCCAGAATCTGCCTCCCATCCTCAGTGTTTAGCTAGGCTGGCAGCTGCAAGGAACTTCACAAAGCCACCACCTTCTTCATTTTGTTTTGTGTATCTCCCTGGTCTTTTATCACAGAAAGATGAGCAAGGAAGAATGATTAGCTCAAGAGAGCCCTTTCTTTTCTCTCTGGTAATTTGGGAAAGGATCTGTTATATAACAACACTTCTTTAGGTTGTCAGCCGGGTACCTGACAAGCATTCTTATCTGCATGGGCTCGAAATGTTTGTGTGAAAATGGCTCTCTTCCCCTCTTCCTCCTCTTCCAGGAAGAAAACAGACTTTGAGAAAAATTATAATTCTAAAAGTGAACCAAATTTCACATAATTAAAACCAATTTCAAGTAAGTAAATGGATTTTTGTATTATATGTATTAAAAGAATTGGGAGTTACATCCCCACATCCACACAGGAAGAAGCCTCAAGCAACACAATTCTCCACATTCGTGGAGTTCTGTCAACAGCTGTATCTACATCAAGTGATGTTCTTCTCATGCACCGTCAGAAAATATACAGGTAATCCTTCATATCAAGATCTATTCATGCAATTTTTACATACCACACTGTAAGCTGTGATACCTACCCTTAGGGCTTTATCTGCTGGAAGGAGAAAAACTGTTATCCCCTAAATCAGTGCCAAGGGCTCCCAGAATATAGTTCCTTTACAGGAGATCATATGCAAAATAAACACTGCTTTTATTAAAACCAGGATATCTGCTTTTACCAAGGCTAAATTTGTTCTGCTTCTGTCTGCAAAGTAATTGACTTCCAAGCCTAGATCAACACATTTGTATTAACCATCTTTAAAGAGTGAAGTACCCCTCTGACTAAGGCAAACCGCACAACCCATTCCCAGCTACCATCACCAAACCACATGGCAAAACCCACTGAAGAGGAAAACCCAAAGTCTGTGAAATGCTAGGGAATCACCTGGAACAAACTTACGGTTCCAACAAAAAGCTGTGGAGGAAACAGAATTGCTAGCAGGGGCACCGATTCAGTTTTGCTTTCCTGATACTTGGGGGTGCCTATGTGTAAGGGAGGAAAGAGTGAAGGAAAGTAAGCAGAAGAAAACTGGAGCAGTATAGTGTACTCCTAATGAGTAATCATTTCTGGAGTATAAATACAGTACGCACCTAATTAGTAATAGTTTCAGTTCAGTCTGTTATTCAAGCAACTGTAACTAGGGGTCAAATACTTTTCTAAATGTTTTGCTGGGTTTTTTCTTAGCATTTAATATAGCAGAAAATAGAGAAAATAAGTTATTTGCAAAGCAGGAATCTGAAAAGTATAGGCATCCTTCACAGACACTAACTTTATTATCATGTGGGGGGCTGATCTAAACCTGGCAAGCTGCAAGCATTTATTTGCTTTTTGTTTTGGTACCAACAGAGATTTCTGCTTTGCAAAAAAAGCCATACTTGGAACACATGGTAAAAAAATACATTTTCTTTGAGCCCTTCCTGAAAAGACAACATAAACTAAGAAAAGCCAACTGCTCACTGAAGAGGAAAGAGAAATACACACATCAGCAGGGCAAGGCTTTACACACACCTTGAGTTCACCAGGCTGCAATGCAAGTTGGAAGAAGCCATCACGCCAGTTCTTGGATGACCTTGTTACTTTCCTTGGCTTTCTTACACGTGTACAACCATTTGATTATCCGAGCATTGCGCTCAATCACGGAGGTGCTGCTGGGGACCTGCTCTGTCAGTTCATCCTCCAACAGCCCCTCGTCCCCACTGTGCCTCGTGAAGTCACTCTCAGATGTTGCCACACTGATGCTGCGAATCTTGAAGGAGACATTGTCAGACACCACGGAGAAGTTCTCTCTTCCAAGATCCTCAATGACCTCCTGCTCCAGGCCACAGTACTTGAAAAATGTATCAAATTCAGCGAAAGACTTGGAGTAACGAGAGCTGATGTCCGACTGCGAGCGATGGAGACCTCTCCTCTTCACCTCCTTGACCTCTTCAGGAGGTATACTCAGTTTTGGTGGTCTCTCATGCTCTTTTGTACATACCCCTGGGCCTTCGGTGCTCACAGGGACAGTTTGCTCCACTGGATGGTTGCTTGGCTCATGGTCACCATCTCTTACTGACAAAGGGTCATTGCTCTCGGTGGCTGTGCTGTCCTCCATAACTCTGGGCAACTCAGGGGAAGCCAACTGCTTCTCCTTTATGGACCCGTGGAAGATTCTCCTCACCAAGTTCCCCCGTGAGCTGTCCTGGCTTTGACCTCTCCCAAACTCGCATTTCTGACGGTAAATCACCAGGGAATCCGGCCGCATCTGCTTCTTGTGGGTGCTGCGCCTGGCGATGGGGGGGCCGTGCTGCAGGGGGACGCGGCAGGAGTACCCCGCCTTGGTCAGCTCCGGCGGCTTCGTGCCCTTCCCTCTGCCCAAGTCCCTGCTGACTGTTTTGCTCTCCACGGAACAGGTCTCGCTGCTGCTCTCCGAGGCTGAGCTGAGCGCGATGACGGGCTCCTGCCTGGTGCTGATGACCTGCTGGCTCTTTACGTACTTGGCCTTATCGGCGGCCAGTCTCTCCACGGCACTTTTCCTGCCCGGGTTGCCGGCCTCCAGCTGCCTGCGGAGGTACTCGGGTCCCTTGTTGAGAAGCCGCAGGGGGAGGGAGGAGTGGAAGTCGGAGATGGCGTGCATTCCCACGGACCGGAGAATTCAGCTAGCATAGCAGTTTCAGGGACGCGGATCCTGCTTCCAGTCCCGGGAGGGAAGGAAAAAAAAATAAAAAATTAGGACAGGACGAAAAGCGGTGGAGGACAGCCGGGGCGCGGAGGCTGCGCGCTCGGAGGGCCGAACTCCGCGCACCGCCGCCCCGTCGGGCCGCCGCGTGTCCCGCCGCGCCCGCCCCGCCCGCTCTCCTCGGCGCCGGGGACAACCAATCCCGGCCAGGAGGAAGGCAGGGAAGGAGGGAGGGAACCTGCGGCGGGGCTGGGGCGGCCGGGGTTCCGTGGGCACGGCTTTGGAGTAAGACTCAGAGCGCTTTCTGAGAGTTAACTCAGAAGCATCCTCTCCCGGGCCGTCCCCAGGGCACAGGGAGCTCTTTTAGAGCCTGACCCCGCAGATCCCAGCGCATCTTCCCCTTGGGAGGGCAACACCTGGCACCGCTGCCTTCGCGGCCCTTAGACGGGTCAGTGTCTCCCTCGCAGGTTTAAGTGCCCGGCCGTGCTAAGCTCAAAGGTATTCTTGCCATTGGAATGTATTGGAAAGGACGGGGACCTCGCTTCCAGCGCACAGCGGCGGAGCAGCGTCCGGGCGCGCCAAGTGGGCAGCTCAGACGTGCCTCCAGCTGTGCTGGTAGAATCCTGTCTCCTTCCCGGGTCGTCAACAGCAGCAGAAAGACATTTGCCCCCGGCCCGCAGCTGTGCATGTGTAAAGTGCTGTGGAATGGAATAAATTTGAATTGTGTGTTATAAATCTCTGCCCTTCAGAAACACCGGGCAGATTTCCAAAGGGGCAGAATTCCCATCTGAGGCTGGCAGTTCTGAACAGGCAGGACAGAAACATTGGCTGTAATGTAAACACCTGAAATTTACGCAGCTAAGTCATGAGTAACCACCTGAGGCAGTCCAAATTTAACTCGTGATCTCATGTGAGATGCACCTTGTCTGAGGTCAATAACAACGGAATTGTAGTTAACTTTTTTTCTTACATAACAAAGAAAAGCCGGTTAATATCATTAAGGCTTTTCATTCATATTTTTTGTTGGTTTGGTTTTAGTTCATCTTCTGGGGGCCTATAATATCAGAATGCTTTTGTGTTGATTGATTTATACTTTATCTTTACAATTACTGAATTGTGACAAATAAGTTTACAAAGGGAGAGATGAGCTATGGGCCTCCTTGTCCTCATTACGAAGTTTCAGGGTATGCCACTTTGCTACCAGAAAGGTTCACTCTGTGATAAGGGAAGGGTTAAAAGCAATCCTGGAGTCAGAGTTTGGGATTGCTCTTCAGTAAAGACCTTCTTAGAAACACATAAAACAGAAATATTCTCTTGCCAACATGGTTCTACTGCTGGTTTCTCCCTTAATTATACATTATCTGTGTTCCTAAACATGTAGGTCTGAATTCCAGAAGCTCCATAACATATACAACTGCCTGTTCACAATGAGGATATGATGCTTGCCTGAATCAGGACTGAAACTAGTGACATAATTTGAGATCACTTACAGTGAAATTTTTGTGGTTATGTAGAATGGATATATTTTTTGAGATTTTTTTTTTCTTCTACAGGTATACAAGTAGAGCTGCTTCACATAACAGCTTGCCTAAAAATTAATGTTGTCAGAAACTGAGACATGATAATGAAATTTTAAGCACAGTTAATTACCAGGGAGCACTTTCCTGTTAAAGCAGTTCATACACAGATGTGTGTAAGACTGTTATTAGTTAATATTATTATGCATTTAAATACTTCATGGCATGCTGGATGTATGGAGAAAGCTAATGTCTTCTGACAATGAATCTGAGCAATAAGATGATAGATGTGATGAATTTAGTAATGAGATTAAAGTTTTATTCCCATATTGACAAATTTTTTTTTTCCTTCAACTTTTTCCTTAGAGTTCTATGGCACTGCATAATGCAATAACATTTATTCACATTCCTCCACGCATTTTAATATGTGTTTGTTCCAAATTCTAATGCCTTGTATCTCTGAGCTTTAAGAACTTACGAAGAAAATTATTTGTTTGCATTAATTTTAAATAATGAGAAAAATCAATATGTGTATCAGTAAGATTATTAAACAACTCCAATTAATTTCTTTATCGAAGCTGTTTATTCACTCCTTGCCACATGCCAAAGCCATTAGCAAAAGCAGATATTATATGGTTTTTCTCAGTGGACAATAGTTGTGTGTTTAGAGTTGATATACAAAAAGAATTGAAAAACATTGTTTTGCATTAAAAAAAAGAGGTTAAAACATGAAAAAAAAACAACCACAAAACCAAACCCTGAGACATTTTCCTTTCTTTTAGTTTTCAAAATGTCCTTAGTTTTGAATGCATACCTGAAGAAAGACAAACCTGGACACTTTTGATGGAACATTTTCATTTTCAGTCATTTTTGTCCCCCTCTCAATAACAAAGGAATATGTGAGTTTTGATTTTCCACAAAGTGCATGTCACAAGAAATTTCTCATTAAAAAAATAGCAAAGGTGATTTTCAGATGACTTTCTTGATACATGAGATACTTTTTCCAGAGAATCTTGGGTGATGGCAACAACATATAAAGTGGGAGAAGAGTCTTCCCAGGGTGAGGAAACATTGTGAGCAACGAAATTCTATAACCGTGTCTACCTTTATGGTACATCAATATATTAGCTGCACAGTTATGTGATATTTAAAATATACTTAAGTCATGTATTTTAAAATTTAAATGTATTTCAGTTTAAAATATTATTCTATGATTTGAAATATTTATATTTGTATCTCCTGGAATTAGCTCTTTTATTTATGGATACACTCTTACAACATTCAAAGAAGAGAAAGACATTGCATTTCTTCTTGGAAAGCAGAGAGAAAGAGAGTGTATTATGAGAGCCCCGAGCAAAACACCTTTGCCCCTGTCCCAGCACAAGCTTGCAGACAATAAAATGGAAATAAAAATGGGTGCAGCAGTACTCATCCCTCAGCCTGCCAGCTGTCATCAGTCTCTCTCTGGCATCGATGCATTAGGCAAAAGTAAGAGAAGCAAGTCCTGCACACACTAAGCCTTAGCTTAAATGATGAGTTTTCCCACAGAAGGGGAGTTTTTCAAAACACCTTTGAATCAACTGGCATTTGAAGTTATCACTAAACACAAAGCAGTTGAATTTTATGTAAGGCAAACCATTTCTCATTCTTTTTGTATTAATAAGAGATGTGTTCAGGCACATTTTCTTGCAGCTGGAATCTGGAAAGCCAATGCAATGAGATTGCAAGCAAAAAGTACGTGTGCAGAGCTTCGGTCGTTGCTGCCACTGCTCCCACCCTATTTCCAGTGTCTGTGACACTCCTTTGATTTATAGTGGTCAAAGGGCAAAAATGAAGTGATGGCAGCGGGAAGTAAAGGCAAAAATGAGAGAGAAGGGGGAGCTTAAGCCCCAACAGAAGTGGGATGCTCCCATTTTGAGGACCAGCGGAACAACTGTGTCCCAGGGCTGAGGTTTCTCCTGAGCAGCTCTCGGTGCTGGGCACAGGTGTTGCACCCGGATCGGAGGGTGGTTCTCGCTCTCTGTGACATGCTGAGTGGTGCCACTGGGTGTCCTATTTGTTGCGTTCGGGTGACGTAGAGCAGCCACAACGCGGAAATTAATAGTTTCCAGCCAGCTAGGGGTTTCGCCAGGGAGGAAATTTCAGGCACTTCGACGTGAAAGCATGAAAACACTCTCAGATTAACACACTAGAAGGTATAGGCATGCCTATACATCCTCAGGCGGAATTTTAAGACTCCAGGTTAGAGCACCGTACAGCAGAGGCGGACCCACGACACTTCTGTGTCCTCTTTTAGCCTCTCCCAGCTCTGCCAGATCGGTGAGCTTCCTTTCCCACCCTTGTAATTTTGGATTGTTTGCTTCATTAAACAACTTGGCAGAAAACATCGTCCTCTTAAAATCAATCCACCTTGTTTGCAATTGTCATTAGTGACCTTTATTTTTTAGTAGAATTTTGGAAATCCAGGTGCACCATTTTCCAGCTGAACAACCATCATGGATCTGAGCAGGACAGTGTAATTTACATACACAGTGATTCATGGCAACTTATGTAGATCCTTATTACAACAAAGAGCAGAAGAAAAGTGGTAGAATAACACAGTGAGAGCAAGAGATGAAAGGGAAGACAACTGCAACATGCCTTACACCAGGCAGTGACAATGGGGAAGATGCAAGCCGTAGCACGCTCGCTTCCCCTTTTACGCCCTTTTGTTCCTGCAATACATCTGAGCATACACGAATTCTTTTTTTTTATACACCTCTGATACGCCTAACATAAATATAAAACAATCCAAACTTAGTTTTATATCTAACATATTTAAGTGTGTGTTAAAGTGTTAGATTGAATATTTTGATTTAAAAACACTGATCTATTTATTATGTTGTCTGAGGGATCAAACTCATTGAGTAATGTATGAAAGGAGAGGAAGAGCCGGAATTTTCCTAGTAAAATACAGCTATGATGCTGTAAGTAAGTTAACTCCCAGAATAATTCTGCTTGATCCTGAAAGGGATCCTTTGAATTTTGAATCGAAATCCTTTATGATTGAAAGCATGTTACATGTGTTAAAATGAACTTCACGCTCAATAAAAGGTTCTTACTGTTGCTTCTGTCATGTATGTGTTGGATAAATGTTCCCATGGTTCTATCTTGCAGTTGTAAAATTGCCTCTCTCAGCTGTTTCAAAATCTTTTAGAAACCAACTAAGCTCATACACAGTCACTTCACCCAACACAGGGATGGGTCAGGGCACTTCTTAAGGACTTTATGCATTTTATAGGCAGCATTGAGTCTAGTCTCATATATAGTTAGCTTTGGTCATAGAAAAGTCCTTTCACCTAATCTAAAGCTAAATCCCAGAAGGGGTTTAAAGCCATGCAGATCCCTATTGTTTTAGTGAACTTTCAGCATCTGTGTGCTACCTCAAAATTTTCTCTGCTGTCTCTTTTCCTGGTAGATGCCTAAAACAATCAGTGCAAAGTTTTTGCTGTTGCTGCGCCAAGACATTATATGTCTATCCGTGTGCCCAAACAGTTGAGAGATGTAGTGCATGCTTAGGTCCCATGAATTCCTCTGTGTGTTTGCACACATGGGCTCTCTGAGAGTGCACGGGCCAGATTAGGAAGCATATAAGAGGTCACTGATTACTGAACTTCTGATGTGTATGGTCTGTCTAGCAGAGTTTCTGGTGAATGAAGTCTGCATATAACCTTTCCACAGAAGGAGCCACTATTTCTCACTGCTGAGATGCATTGTGGTTTTCCATGATTTTGCAGAGCTTAGAATCTTTCCCATATCCCTTAGCAGGCAGGTCTGCAGTTCAGTTCTTGACGGACATGCAATAGTTAAAGCAGACTGCTGGAGTACAGGCTGTCTAAGGACTCCAAAGGATGATTGATTTTTACTGTTTAGGCACAAGAAATATGCAAATCTAGGAAAACTGATAAATGTGCTTGGATGTATTACTGCAGATTGCTTCTCTCTTCTAGGTATTTTCAGGTCTCCTTTGGTTTGCTGATGCAAGAGCTCCTTTCAGAGTTTAGATGGGAAAATGAACTAATTTATCAAGACTTCTCATGCCAAGGACAAACCTTCACCAGTCACTATACCTCTGAAGGTGTGGTGGTTTATCCTGTCAGCTTCTAAAGGGCTTTTTTACAGTTCAGACTTAAAAGGCAAATATTTTCCAAGCTTAAAAGCCAGCCTGCACTTCTGCCAGAGAAGATAAATAGGCTATGTTTCCTGTGTCTGACTTTGAGAGTTAACACGGGCTATTAGCTATACCAAACTATCTTATTTGGCTAACAAGTGAATTAAATAGTGTAGGTATGGTCAAATCATGTCTGAATTAGTCTTGAGGCCAGAGAATGTCTGGCCCTGTAGATTCAGTTCTGAGTTCTCAGTATAAATGTCACTCTGACCTCTAGATATTCACCATGATATGCAACAATTCTATACATATACTGATTCTGAGTTGGACAGAGACTATTTTATAATTTTCTGCTTTGGTTTAGGGATATTAGTAAGCTTGTGTTACCCTACAAAGTTGTGTTTTAAGTAAGCTGGGTGACCTCTGTGGTGTAAGTGGGTTCTCTGGCACAGTTTTTTACACTGTAAAATCAGGCCTTGTCCTGCCCTTTGCATTTCAGAGTACTTCTAAATTCACCCCAACATCACCTGATCTCCACATAACAACAGAAGTGCATTCCCAGTACTCTTGGGATGACCTGATTACAAATTCTTGATTTACATGAATTTATCTTGAAAGTGATAACAGATTTCTTCTAATCTGATTGATTCTGAAGATTAAATAACTTCTTGGATAAAGAGAGTAAAATAGTTTAGCTGTTCTGTATAATTATATCAATTCCAAAGCTATACAAAACAAATAAACATTAAGCCCTAGTTTTCAGGCCTCATTAGGTTTATATTGCAACAGCTACATTAAACAAAATTACAGATTCAGTAAGATCTTATCATGCTGGTGTTGCAGCAGCTGGTCTGGACAGGATCACACAGTTATTCTCATTGCAGAACATTTCTGGGAAACAGCAGTCCAGACTCCTTACATGAACAGCTCCACCCCTGCCTTGCAACCACTAACTCAGGTGATAACCAGATGCTCAGCCCCAGCTGAGAAATGAGCAAAAAGGAGCTGCAAGTGTGAGGTGTGAGGGGGCCAAGGAGGGAAGGTGAGCATTTTTACCCTCATTCCCACACTGGCTCTGCTTTGAAATCTCCAGTTGCCCTTCTCTGGGACAGGCAAGTCACTCGGGTACCACCAGAGCCACTCTTAAGTTATGCATAGACAGGGCTGTCCCGGGTCTGGCTCCCTCTGCTCTCTGTCTCCTGCACCCTGCACCCTCAGGCAGGCAACATGTGGTCTCCAGCGCAGATAGTTCAGACTGGACAAAGCACAACCCTCATTTTTCAGATGTTTTGGACAAAATGACCCCTCTCCCACTCATATACGTGGTGATTATGTCTCAGGAGTAACACAGGAGACCAGAGCTGAGGGATGTGTGGTGAGTGTAGATTTGGCTCTAGGCATAGTGTGGGTACAGTGGTCTGCTTTCTCTCTCTGGTGCACCTCTCCATCTTGGGCATTGGAGTCAGCCCCAGGACCTGAGAGATTTGACAGTGTAGATATAGCCCATGAGCGTGCATCGGCTCAGAGAGGGGAATAAGTGGAGTCAGCACAGACCATAGGATCAGATGGAAATTCATTCCTGAAGTTGAAAGCAACTTCAGGAGTCTCTTGACCAAGCTCCCACACCAAGCAGGATCAGCTGTGAGATCAGAGCAGGTTATGGATAGAGCTGTAAACAGTATTGTGAGGAAGGATTATGTAAAGACCAGTCAGATCTTGCAGAATAAGAGGAATAAGACAAAAAATTAATAGTTGATAATTTGATATTCTTGAACACCTATTTCACTCCCATTTTTACCATAATCCATTTGTTTTCTATATAGATTTTAGGCTTCTGGTTCGTGTATTAAACTGGTTGATAAATTGCCTAGAACATCTTTAGGCATAAAATAAAGAAATTCTAGTAATATTAAATCAACAGACATACAAATGTGATATGCTATTTCTTTACGGTCTAAAGTAATTATTTATCCCCACTGAAAGTCAGCCTTCACTGGAGAGAAAAATAACTTCAGTTTCTTTTCTTTGGCTTTGAATAGGAAGTACCTTTAGTGCCAGCAAAACTTGTACTGAGACATGTCATATAGGCCTAAGAGAATTCATTTCTTGTTATTAAAAGTTAAAGAGTAAATGCAGATAGTAACTTCAAAATGACTTTAAATTTCTCCTTAGAAAGTGGCTGCCATTGCCCCATTTGCTAAGCCCCTCCCCAAACCAACCAAACAACAAAAAACTGCAACCCTAACAAAACTGCCTTTAAAATATTTTAATGAATATACTGTATATTTTTTTCTTTTCACATCACAAGAAAGTGTGTAAATATTTTTTTGACCTGTTCAGGATCTGCATAAAACACCTTTATGAAAGTGACAAAAATAAGAATTAATACACAAACTCAAGTCATGCAGTAAATTGCAGAAAAAAGGTTAGTTGAAATCCTAGATTTTTTGGTTTAAAACTGGTACTAATTAATGCATGAACAGATAATTTGATAATCCAGATTATGATTCTGGATAACCAGGAAAAAATATTTCCAAAATGTATTAAGTTTTCTTATCTGGGGGTTTGTGCACCAGTTATGTGGTTCTCCCAATGACTCCAAGTGTAGAGCAAATTGATCCATCCAATTTTGTAGCATTGAGCATTCAGCCCAGACTGAACCAAAACCCTTTCCTGAGAGTAGAAGGCAGTGTGCAACCAAGTGCTGACACACATGGTCACACAAAATATGAATCTCTTGAGCATCTGTGCCCTGTTGGCACTCAGTACCTTGTGTTGACAGCTGTGACACATGATGAGGGAAGATGGGGCAGCACTTGGAATAGCATTGTCTCTTGTTCTGAGCTAAACCCATGTGAGGCTGGAAGAGCAAAGTCTCCAATCTTTGTAGATATTTTGTGGAGTGAGGGCAGCTGTCTATGAGGAAGAGTGGGGCCCTGAGGAGTGTGCATTCACCAGAGCCTCTGCAACCCCAGCACTGGCTCTGGCTTCAGAGTGCTTCCCTGTGGCGCTTGGAACTGCCCTCGATCTGATTACAGCAGAGCCAACATTTGCTGAACCATTTGTGAATCACTTGATGCTTGCACAGACTTGTTGAGAAACCAAAGTCATCTGCCAGACCTCAATGTTCCTGACTTTTCTTTCCTTCCTTCTTGAGCCTGCTGTTTCAGACAACTGAAATTACATCAGTATGGCAGGAGTGAAGAATTTGGCTATAGATTGTGAAAAATAATTGTTTCCTCATAGGTTTTCATGCAGAAATGAACACCTTTTGCATATCAGTGAATGCTGTTAAGCTAGAAACAGCTCCAGTCCCCACTGGCTTCAGTCAGAGATAAGGACATGAAGCACCAGGCAAGTTTGTTTGCTCAGAGATACCATCACTCAAGAAATAAAAATAACTTGCATCCTGTCAAGTTAGCCAAAGACATCAGTGCTTAATGAATCTTTACAAAGGCTTTTGAAAGGAGATAAATTCTGTAAAGAGCTTAACATATCATTTAACTAATTATAACATTTTTTAAAAATATTTTCAGGTAAATGAAATAGTAAAATATAATTTAATAGTTATTTAACCTTTTTAGAAGCTTGAAAGTACTGTAGACAAACTATGCACACATTGGATTACTATTGTTTTATTTGAGAGATTTGTTTTTTGTTAATACTGTTTAGGCATTCCTAACACTGAAAACGTTAAAGAATATGACATATAAAAGTGTTAGGTTGCACCTTTGAGCTTCAGTGTAAATACTCTGCCTTTTATGCTTCTATACTGTTTTTTGAAAAGGCTGATGTTATGCATTGGTCACCAAGTTGCACTATTACGCTTTAATAGATTTTAGGGCTCAATGAGAGATTATCAGCAAGGATGTCAGCAGGCAAAATCAACTTCCAATTCCATCCTGCTCTAGAGAGCAAGATGAAAAAAAAATTAAAAAGTACAACATTTTTCTTTTTCCAGACAAAGAATACAGATAGCAGGCAATGTTTTTAATGAACACTCAAATAATTCTACACCTAATTTGAAGTGATGACACTTTTGAATCCTTCTCCTGGCAGAACTGTGAGTATGAAAACAACACTATTGCAGCTCACGTCTTGGAGGGCACCTTTTGAGGTCTGTGGTCCACATCTGTCCCTCTTCACCTCCTCAACGTGGCTTACCACCTTCCAAAGCCATCACTGGTCTCTGCAGTGAAGAGTGCATTTTCTTCCATATCAATATGACTTTTCCTTCTGTTTGAAACCTCAGTGCTGTCTACGTGAACTGTATTTGTCTTACTTGGTGCTGAGGGTCCAACTGACAGCCCGGATGTATGCTGCACAGGCTTGAAGCCTGGAGCCAGAGCGTCAAGTTCTTTGTGGCTTAACATGAGAAATGATGGCAGAGCACATGGAAATGGGGGCCATGTTCACTAGTACAACAGCAGCAGGGTTTTGCTTTCTTTACCAGCAAGACGCAGTTGGGTTTCTCAACTGAGCTCTGTGTGGCTTAAGGTAAGGAGTGTTAGATTACTGGCAAAGTCACTGGGCTAAAGCTTTGCGTTGGGAAAGGCTGAAATGTATTTACTGACATGATGAAGTTGGTATTTTGTTTTATCTCAGAGCACACAAGGCCCGCTGCCCATCTTTTTGCACTCCCTTCCTCCTGTCAGCCCACCGCCCTTTGTTATCGCTCTCCCTCTCTTTCCACTATCACTCTCACTGCTATCTTCGGCCAAGCATTCAGCAGCCTGCAGGGGAGGTGGCCTCCCTCATCACGCTTGTGCTAATTAGGGCCTGAGAAGAGGCATTTGCTTTCCCCTCGGTGCTGATGGCTTCCCAGCTGGAGCCCTGGCTGGCTCTCCCCTTTCCATGTCTCTTGGCTGTTCCAGGAGGAGAGCATATGCTCTCCACCTCCCTGCAGTGAACAGCTGGTTGCTATTCCTGCCATGTCACGGACTGGCTTGTGCTTTATGCCGTTCAGCCAGGACACTTGGAGTCCTCCACCATCATCCTGTTCTGCAGGCAGAGTCCCGTGCTGCAACAAAAATTATCATTTTCTCTCACAGAACAAAAAATAACCAGTTGTGTCCTGGTCTCAGTGTTTAAATAAGGAACACTCTAAGGACAGAATCTTTATTGAAAATTACAAATTATAGATTAGTTTAAACATTGCTGTGAAAATGGCTTTCTATTTTTTAAATAATAACATAGAATCCAGAAAGAGCCATATCCAATGGCTAAGAGCAAGGGATAGCCTCACACACAGAGCTCAGTTACAGAGGGAACCAGTTGGTCTTTCTATGCCAATTTTTATTCAGTTTAGGCATGGGTTTTTCAACCCAATCCTCTCATAATCTCCTTTTACTGCAT
This sequence comes from Serilophus lunatus, assembly GCA_013399895.1. Taxonomy (NCBI): domain Eukaryota; kingdom Metazoa; phylum Chordata; class Aves; order Passeriformes; family Eurylaimidae; genus Serilophus; species Serilophus lunatus. The sequence continues at coordinate 1,177,190 of VXBA01002275.1, forward strand.
TTCAATTTGTACTTTACTGTGATTTCAGAATTCCTGAACTGGATCATATTTGATAGAAGTAGACCAGACTACCATACATCCCAGTTACTAACAGGCAGTTGAAGGGACCTGGTCCAGACTGGATGGCAAGTCAGTGGATGTGCTTCACTCGGGCTGCGCTCTCTGCTGACCTCACCCGTGTGTCCCCTAGAGCTGGCAGTTATGGCCTGACTTCCCCCAAGATGGTAGCAAAAAAAACCCCTGACCTCTAGCTTCTCATTTCAGGTGACCTGACAGAGCTCGTTCCCCTTCTCCTGGCTGTGTACACAGGTGTTCCTGTGTGTGCACTGTGCTGGAGGGAGAGCACTATCAGAGCCTTTCCAGAAACTGCAGCAACATCATTCCCGCTCTGCTTCTGGAAACAGGGTGCTACCAGGGACTGCACACTCAGTACAGGGCAATCCAGTTCATCTTCCACGTGGTTTCTTCACTCCTGTTGATTAGATCATTCATTCCTGGGAACAGATCTTATTTAAAAAGAAGATGTGGGAAATTTTAACTTCATTGTAAGAAGTCACTGAGGTTTTGTTTTGCTTGTAAGCAGAGAAATGCTAAGTAGGTGGTCTTTAGCCTTTAGTGTACTGTTTGTAAAGCTGGTTTGTGGCCATTTGGTGTACGATCATTGAGGACACACACAGAGACCTTTACAACTTCACCTTAAATAGGGCCTGATGCCAACTTTCTCATAAACCAGCAGAAACAACGGATTTTTGTCAAGAATAAGGAGTTCTCCCAAACATGTGGATTGGAAAGGAATAATGGTAAAAGAGAGAAAACTGTTGTCACTTGATTTTTTTTTTTAATTTTAAAATGTTGCAATTGGCTTTAATAATTTTATCACTTAACTATATCACAAGTACTGATGTTAGTAGGAGGTGCCAAACTCTCCTTTTAAACAATGCTTCCTTTGAGCTATTATTCCCAGAAGTACTCTGCTGGAATACAACCAGCAGAAACAGTATCTGATTGGCTCCTGCAAAGCCCACTTAAGGTATATTATGTTGTCAAGTCATCTGCAAACTAGCGCTTTCTGATCAAGGGCTGCGTGATTGATCTTAAATCTTCAAAACTTGGCATATAAACTGAGGGGAGAAGCCATGACTTAGTCTTTGTCCCCATCTCCATTGAGCTTGTCCAGTGAGCCTTCTGACCAGAAGAGTTTGAAATCCTAGGATCAATACATTTTAAATAATCTATTATATATTCACATACACTGACTCTATGCCTGGATTTGTTTCACGTAATGGTACTGGTGGGGTTCAGCAAAGGACAAAATGTTGTGACCCAATTCGTGAGTGCAAACTGCACTAATAGAGGTCTAGTCAACACAATCACTGGACAATCATGCAGGTCACCCTGAAGGCCACCAAAGTTCAGATGCTTAGATGTAGACTTCTGCACTATTTGAGTCACCTGAGGGTCAACCCATGGGATCTCCAGTTGCTGATCTGGAAGGATATTGGTGCACTACAGAATATGTGCCGTATTTGATGGCTCCATGAGGCCACTTTACGCATCTTGTGACTCAGATGACACCAGATGCCTATGCTTAGGGAAGTCAGTCCCCATGTAACATCAACACTGCAGACTTTTACATTTGAACTAGTCTTTTGATGTTGTTCCCCTCTGCTCCCCTGTTGCTTGCTGGTGTCATCTGTTTTATTACAAGATGAAGTGTGCCTTGTATTTCCTCTTTTTTCTGCGCCAGGACTGCCCAAATGATGGGCTTCTATGTTATTATCTGCAGGTTTTCCTGGGAATATGCCTACGCATAATAATGCTAGATGTAGCCCAGGTGTTGTGTGGAAAAGGCTCTCAAGTCACATCCTGCTCCCACACCACTGCTCCTGTCATCTGATTACGCTTCACACTTTAGTCAGGACTTTTGGTAGTTTTGTAATATGACCTTGGCTAATACTGTGGCCAAGTTCACCCGAGGTGTGGCACAGACAGGGTTAGCACACTCCTGCCCTGAATTTCTAAAAAAAAGTACTCAGGGAAGATAAGTTCCAGCAAATGGCTGTAATGAATCACACTCTTTTCCTAGGAACATCAAGACAATACTTCATTCAGTGGCTGTCTCACAAAAATTAAGGGAATAGAGGGCTTCTGCATAAGATTTCTTCATTACCTGCTGATCCACAGCCAACTGTTTGGCAGACATGAAAAAGGATATGAAATATTCCTTTTTCTTCCTGACAGTGAATATAAGAGAGCAGTCTGTGCTCATGTGGCTTGGCTTGGTTTAGAAGAATCAGAATACTGGTGTTTGTTCTTGTTATACATATTTTTAGAAAACTTTGTCCTGATAGTGTGCATGGGACTCTCTTCTCTCTGTTATGTCTCCATTGACAAAGCTTAAATTTCAGTCTCTTTGCTGAAAGACCTTTTTTCCACCTGCTTATTCAGTTTCTTCTTGAGACAGGTTGAAGAGGAAAAACTACCTTGGATGCAGAAGGACTGCTCATTCAGTGAACAATGTTTTGCCCTTTTTGGTTTGCCCATACACCTAATAGGGCTCAGTTCTTTAATACAAGGATAGATTGCAGTTGCCTGATCACACTAAGTGCATGTACAGTCAATGATTATTTTACATTTGGCTTTAAGCTCAGGCTTTTGTCTCCAGGCCAGTATGGTTCCTCATACTGCCAAAACTCTTCCAGAAGCCCACACCATACAAATTGCAGTATCTCGTGTGTTACGTAAAATCCATTACATCTTGCTTCCTTGAGCTAATATTTCCATTTTCACAATTTCTCTCTATATATTTTGCTCATCTTGAGCAATAGCATTTTTTCAATAACAAACAAATAACAAAAATACAAAGCCACAACCAAACAAAAAATAGCTTATGCTTTATGTCTGGTTATTTATTTAGCTGGGTTTCATAATCATATGCTAATGATCCTAAAGTGCATAGTGTGTTCAGATTTTTTTTGCCATAGTGTTTCAATTTCAGCTCTTCATAATTCTTTGAATTTGGGTCTGTTAGCTGAGAAAATCCTGTGGCAAATAGAGGATCTTTAGATGGTACAAAGCACAGGTAATTAATATCTTTAAAGACATTCTGAGTGAGTATACACTGCAAGAAAGTAAAGAAGAGTGCCAGGAGCTGTTAGTTTGCTAATCATAGTTTATTTGGCCAGGGTTATTAATGACATTCTTTGGATAGTTAATTGCTCACTTTTCTTTAGCTGAAGCCTAACTAGAAGATAAGACCACCAAGACCCCATTTATTCTTTTTCTCACATTCAAGGGCAGTATGCACCTTTAAATAGAGTGCAGACACATACAAATCAGATCATGATGTTAGTTATGTAAGGAGATATTCTTGTTTCTCCTCAAATATGCTGAAAAATTGGTGCATAGTATCGCACATAATTAAGTAGGATGGAAAGCAGGGTGTTTTCTCAGCCAAGTTCATAGGCGAAGCATATAATGGTGGTATAAGTTACATGTAAGTGACCTGCTGTGTGAAAGTAGGAGACTTAATTTAATGAAGGAGAAGGGTGGCCTGTAGGTGAAGCACCGGATGAAAATGAGTGTAATAAAACCATATGAAAAATCCAAGTAGCCAAGTATTTGCCCACTGATGGGGTCCCATAATGGATGCTTAGCACACTCAGGAACCTGGCTTAGGAATACTGTCATGCGTCTGTCTCCCTCCAGTATAAGAACTCTTGTTTTCATCAAGTTATAAGCTGTACACAATGTGCTTCTCTGTAACTGGTTCATCCCATGCTAGCCTTGCAGCTTTGTTTAGAATACCTGAAGAAATTTTTTTAATGGAATTCTCAGGATTTCTTGTGAACTGTGCTCATGAGCAAAATTATAAAATAAAAATAAAAGAAAATAATAAATGAAATAGTGAGGAAAACCCCAGGGTAAGTACAGGTGAAAAATGCATGTGATGACACCAAAGACAGGTTTTAGGCAAAGTCTCAAAGAATGGCCATAAAGATTGCATCTTTATAGAGTGGAGCACAGAACGGCAGGGGTTTGACATCAACATACAATTGCACCATAATCTTGCACTTTTGATGTCTGTTTTCTATTGCTAATGCTTTTTAGTCCGTAATATCCTTAATGAACCAAGCACTGTTTTTTAGGATATGACTGAGTAACAGACAGAGGAGTTGCTGTGGAAGTTTACAAACAATTCTTAAGAACATAGGAAAACAGCAACCTAGATGATGTTTATTTCATATAGCTACAAATAATACATATTAGGAAATATCAATGTGTTACTTCTGCAAAGACATCAAAGTCATAAAAGTTGAATGATTATATAAAACTGGAAATAATGTTGTGGATGGTAACTGGAACAATAACAGTGTCTAGCAGATACAGTAATTTTAATCTTTCAATTTTTAAAATGTCTACAATAGTCAATTTCCACACCATTTAGATGAAAAGCTAGCTTGGATAACTCATACTATACTTACATGACATACAGTAAATCTGGGAAAAGGTGTATGACAACAAAAGGTACCACTGCATCTAACTCCGATATACAATGATGCAAAGTTTGAGGAGCCACTTTTGTGCTACTGTCTTGTACATGTCACCAGTAGCACTTCTTTACTCTTCCAAAAGGGATACCATTGCACAGAGTGAAAAGGGTATTTGAACCCACTAAATTGAACTAATCTATTGTAGATTATATGGATTTTTTTTTGAGAGGATACAGACTAAATATAATCTCTGCAGTCATCTGAGTGTGGAAAATGTCCCCAGATCCACCTCTCGAGTTGGTGGGGACTCCAAAGTGAATCATGGCAGAAGGACTATGGTAGTTTGCTCGTTCTTCCCCTAGTGTAGTATAAGTTTCCGATACCCGTTTGGGGCTCTGGTATTGTATTGAAAAATCAGCTTTAAAGATCAACTGAAAATATTCCATACAAAAAGGGGGTTTTTTTGGACATTGGAAGACAGGATACTTTGCTTCACTGCACACAAAAATCAGTACTCTTGTTTAAATGAGTGTGCATTCTCCAGATGTAGTAGCTATCCCTGAAATAACAGATGCACTTAAACATGCTTGCAGTGTGGTCTCACTGACTTCAGTGGAGCAGTTCATGTGGTTAAAATTAAAGAAGGATAGGCACTTTCACAGGTTGCAGTCATCAGGATGTCATTACACGCCCCCAGGAACTCTACAGCTCAGTGAGATCAGCTTCCTTTTGCACAAATAAATAAAAGCTTCAGGATTAAAAAGTGGTTTTTAAGAGCTGCAAAGGGAGAGTGATGTGACAAGAAGCAGATCTTCCAATTTCAGTGACAGATGCCAGATTGTGGAGAGTGCTGGCATGGGTGTGTTACAGGAGCTCTGGAGTCTACAAGTGCTGGTGCAGGGGAGCTACTAGTCTAGTTCTGTTTCAGAGGGTCCTGTGGACCTGTGTGAGCACAGGCTTGGTAACGTGTTGGTAACCAGGCCCTGCAGCTGTCATGAGGTTGTCTTCTGCTTTCTTGGTGCTTTTCCTTTTGACTAGAGGTTTCAGAAGCCTAGGATTTAGCTCTGTCCTGATTTACAAGATGTAGCATCCTTTCTTTTGATGACTTCTCCACTCTGGATTCTGCATTACTCAATGCACTGAGTTGTAAGAAAAATTAGAGTCTTCCTTCTTTTCAATTACTTTCCATGGACTGATAACAGATTCACTCAAGTTTAGTGCCAAAATCACAGGCTGTGTCAGCAATTAATTTTTTTCAGTACAGAATGTTGTTATGAAGCTCTTTTTACATCCATTGTCGCTGGGAGTTAACTAACATAAAAGGTATAGAATATTTCATAGGCTAAGGCTAGCAAGTTTTTGTCATGCAGCTCGCAGGGGACTCAGTCTAACACCTTCTTGGAAGAAAGACACTGGTGTTGCTCCAGAGAACTAGAAGTATCTTAACTTTCTCTGTGTTTATAACATTATTTCATATGTTGCATTATACAGGTGTAAAAAGAGAGGGAAGACATCTATTCAAGTAAATTAAGTGTGCTGGAGTTGCACAGCATTGGATCTGACCAGCTAAGGTAGCCCATGCACATGGCATTGAACTTGCCCATCCTCCTAGCCATGGAGAGCCCATGCAGCCTGTTCTAGGGCAGGCCAGCTGCCAAGCCCTACCCCAGGATGGTTCAGGATGTTCTTAGTAGACCAGGACTCACATGCCAGGGTCTGCTCAAACAGTGCAGGCAAATGAGTTGCAAAGCCTGGAACCATCAAATAGTTTGCATTTGGGGAAAGGCTTCAGTGAGGGCAGTGGTAAGATACTTTTGTCCATGTTTTACCATAACAGATTGCTCTAAGTCACCTATTTTTCTGATGAGTAAAAGATATAACCAGTTCTGTTGAGTTTTCAGAAGTTTATCAGAGGCTATCTTGACCTGTCTTCTTTTTTTGTAAACAAAAAAACCCCAGAAACGCTACTTGAAGAGAGGTTGTGGTGAGATGAATGCCACCTTCTTGTCCCAAGTAGCAAGTGACAGGACAAGAGGAAACAGACTTCAGTGGCGTCATAGGAGATTTAGATTGGACATTAGGAAAAATTTCTTTACCAAAAGGATTGTCAAGCATTGGAACAGGCTGCCCAGAGAAGCAGTGGAATCACCATCACTGAGGATATTTGAAAGGTATGGCATTTACAGACATGGTGTAGTAGTGGACTTGTGGACTTGTCAGTGTGGGACTAATGGTTGGACTTGATAGTCTTAAGGTTAAATGTTGCTGTGATTCTACACAATCAGGGCAAAATGCAGCTACTCTAGCTCACAAGAATTTTATTAAGTGTTCCAGGTCAGTTTGTTTGACAATTTGTCCCAGTTGTGGTAGCACATAAAAGACAGTGCAAAGCTTTGTGGAGACAAAGGAACAAGGCTGAAGTCTCATTGTTAAACATGAGCCAATTAGACTTTCTTAATGATCTTTAAGATGAAAAGGAGACTAAGTTCAGGATTTCTGACATGTCTGCAAGCCTCTTATTCAAATTTATGGGTTCTGCTACCATTGCACTTTCTATGTAGCTAAAACATTATCAGGTAATGAATTAAAATACTTAAAATATACTTCTTGAAAGACTAAACAAGATTCAAAACTGACATCTGAGCAGTGCATGGAAAAAAAACCTTGCTGTGGTTTGAGTAGATGTGAGTTCATAGAAAAAAATGGAATAAAAACATTGCTGGGGTTTGAATAGACATGAGTACTATCGGATGCATCCCTTCGATCCATTGTTTTGACAGCTTATCCCTTGGAGTCTGCATGAGTTGTAAGTCTTTTATATTGAGGCTTCTTCCTCAGATACTGCCTTAAGGGAATGAAGGATTGGTTTCTAACAGTGGATGGGGAGCTGAAGGTCGAGAATAAATTCTGTTTACTAAAACATTCTGGTGCTTAATCTGATCCTGGGTGAGCTCACTCACATAGCAGAGTTTAGAGAAGGAAAGGAGAAAAACCTTGGCAACTAAATTAAAATGATTGGTGATATGTGTAGGGAAAGGAGAGAAGGACAAGGAAAGGTCTTGCTAGTACAAGAAGGGTAAATACTGGAGAAGATGGATTTTACTTTCAAAATAATAACTGTGTCCTGGTCAAGTATTCCCATAAATCTGTAAAAGAGCCTAGGATTTGAGAACTAAATCCTTTTTGTTCCTGGAATAAATTTTTGAGACAGAGCTCATTTTAAGAATCCAACACGTGAAAAACATGATGATATGCATAATTTTATTCAGCGAACTAAAATTGTATTTTTCATCACTCATTTGACTTATTTATTTAGAACAACCTTTCTGACACCACTAAATTGTTACTCAGTACTACACCTTGCATTTTGTTCAGAACTGTCCACTGACCTGAAAAAAGTATGGTCTATTAAAACACCTCTTTGGAAATATGATACATGATCTCTGCCTCTCTTTCCATTGTTTAACATAAAAGGCTTTCAGGTGAGTTGATTGAGTCTTTAAAAATAAGGTACTGGTTGCTTCATACTTTTCATTACTAAGATGGTACATTTTTTAAATTTTATGATCATAGTGATCACAAAAAAATTCTAAGTTCAGCATGGAACAAGGACACCATCTTTAGAAATGTGCTGTATGGAAAATACCTATGAAAAATGTCTCTGCCTTTTCCCACCAGCACACAGGCACAGTGTTCATCCTGCTGGGAGGCACTGTCAGAGACCCCATGCAATACTGATGCCAGTCCGTGCCAGATTTGGTTTGTGGCTGCCCTGCCGAGCCTGTGCACTGCCTCCTCATCGCTATCCTGATGTCTGCTGATTGATAGAGTCAGAATTGCACATTGCTGTGGGGAAGTTTTTAAACTGCTTTTTGGTGAAATTGTAGGTGACACAGATCCTGAAATATTTAGTGCGAGGGGAAATGACTGCCAAGTCTCTCAAGACGCTGCTTTGTAATTGCTCTCACCGGAGCATTGTTATTATCCCTAATAAGTGGGCTGGAGTTGAGAAACAGCACCTGTGTTTGGGATCTGGATGTGCAAGGGGGAAATCGGGGAAATAAGGAGATGTAAACAGTTGTCAGCATCTAAATTCTCCAGCAGTGAAGATACAGGAGATGGAATGTTAATTGCTTTCCTGGAAGATACCCTCTAATATGGGAATCGCTTATATGAATATTCTGTAGTTCTACAAGGTTTATTTGAAATTCAAAACCAGCTTTTCTCATCAGTACATACCAGCCAGAGTGACTTTTAATTTCACATTACCCTATGGACTTTCACCAAATGTTAATAAATGATAGTATACAGCATGGAAGGTTAAAGAAGTCACAAGCGAAAATGTTGCAGAAGCATGTTGTGCCATAATTTGTATCAAGATAGTATCCTGGGAACCAAAACTAATTTGTATATTTGCAGTTGTTTTTCTCTGTGCTTTGAATTTTAAATTACTTCCACGTATGACTTCTTTTCTGCCTCAGCAGGTCCCAAGTATTTAATCTCCATGGTGTGGAAGGAGAAGAGGCGATAGAGCTAGAGTGATTGCCCAGCCCCACTGGTACCTGCAGTCAGGGCGCTAGTGGCTGAGATAGAACAGGTGGGTATTTGGAGCTGTTTGTCTTAGGCTCTGTGTAGATACCTGGTGACAGACAATAAGTGTACTGAGGAATTTATAGTTTGAAGGATGAGGTAAACAATGTGGAACATTAAGAAATTCACTCCAAGTGAACTTATTCAACAGATCCACAGACCTGGAAGAAAGATTCCGGGATCACCAAGTGTTATGCAGCACCTACCCTCCATACACTGCAGTACCTCTTTGGCATCACACACGCAAGTGACAGCTGATAAAAGAGGTTGCCCTTCTTTTCGACTTTGATTTTCTGCAAGACGGTACCAGTAGCAAAGTTCTACGTGTGCTTTGGGGTTCATAGTCCGCCACTGACACCTAGGCTGGCAAGACTGAAATGGGACCACTGAATTATGAAAACGAGTTTGCAGAGAACAAGTGTCCCTTGTACTCTGCTGCCGCCTGGCACGGGCGGGCAGGAGCCCCCAGTGGCACTCTGTTCACTTCGCGCTCCTCACTCTGCCAGCTCCTGGGGGAGCTGCCGATGCGCTGAGGGGCAGGGCGAGACATTCTCCTCCCCTGCAACATCCCCCACTCCTGCAACCATCCCACGCCGCCGCAGCCTTCAAACTTGCGCTGCAGTGATGGATTAAAACTTAGTAATAATTTACTGATCCGTAAAGCCTGATATTTCATCCAGAAAATGAAAAAGACGTTCATAGGATTATGCACACCCACCGTCTTATATCAGTAGTCTTCCTATTAAATTTTTCCAGGTAGGAACTATATTGGAATTTTGTAGTACATAGATAAGAGGAATCTGAATCTGAGCAAGGCTTTCAAAAGCTGAATTTCAAAAAGTGAATCACACAGAAGTGAACATACAATAACATACAATTCTTCACGATTTTCATATTCCAAAATAATTAACAGAGATGAAAACATGTTTGTTTTCCTCTTCAAATACTTCACATGATACTTGTCGGCAGAAGTCACAATCATATATTTGGACTTTTTTTTTTGAATACAGTAATATTAAAAAGAACTTTTTTTTAATCAAATGGGATACAGTTTAGTTTGCCTAATTCATACACAGAACTCCAGAATCTCAAGAGAAATAAATTAGAATAATTTAAAAATGCAGCACATGTCAAAACTTCTAGAAAGAGATGGAAAGTCTTAAATGCTGTTTTAAAAACTATTTTTAAGTAAGAAATCGATAAATTTTCAATTAACTAGCCTTAGAAACTTTTAAATTTCTACATGCTCCTTTAAAACATATCTTTTATGTGAATTATTTCTAGTGTAATACAGACCTTTATTTTTCAAATAACTTTACATAAGAAATGTGTTTACATCTAAATATGACCTCACAACAATTACTTATTTATGAAAGTATTTTTTTGGCAAAAAAATAAAATGCCGCCAGTTTATTAGTTTTACTTTTCTCTAAACTTGAAGTTCAGTGTCCAAGCCCTACTCAAACTGAAGCCTTTACTTCTGCCAAGAATCCTTAATCAGGAAAAAGAATCTCTTACCTGTCTGAGAATTTTTGCAGTGACCATGTGTCACATATGACAAACATGTGACAGTGAGCAGGGGAGCTTAATACTGGATAACAGTACAACAGTCTCAGTCAAATGGGTCACTGGCTCCAAGATAGACCACCAAATAAAAGTCACCCACTTGGCAATTCATGTAATGATAGTAAAACTGTCTTTTCTTTATGTCATAGCATTTCTCAGTTTTTATTACATCTTTTTATCAATGTTCTATATCAGCTTTAATATATATTCTAGTCTTTTTTTTCTGTCTGACAGCACAATAATATTCTTACACTTTCAAAATTGGTCAAACCAGCTTTTCTGTCTGAAATCTTAAGCAAGTATCTACAGTCACTCTGCAAACTGGTGCCTTCTCTGTGCATTGCAGGTTATTGACAATGACGAATGAGATGCACAGACACAGCGAAGGTGAAGCACTGAATCCAAGTTTATTGAACAGCTGTGAAATTCTTGTAGAGAAACAAGCAAGCTGTGTTTATGGAACCACTTGTTTTTGTGTCTAGTCTAAGCAATTGTTTTCCTAAGTAACATCCAGCAGGTGCTGCTTTGCTAGCTCATTTCATACTGTAAGTAATCTCGTGTTTTTCATACTTGCAGCTTGAGAACCACAGAAGCATTCCTTTTCCCAAGGCCTGCTAGCTTCTGGTGAGCTGTCTCGCACCTCTCTGACTGTGTGATGCTTTTTCAGGCAATTTACCTGTTCCATTCCCACAGGTTATTAACCCCAGAAACTAACGGGAGACATCTGAATTCCAGTATTGTGAACAGTTGCTGCGCAGGTCATTTTACCACACTCCTGCTATAGGCTGTTCAAAGCAGAATCCACTTCTGGGTTGATTATTGAAGGAGAAGAATAGGACAAAAAAGCCACTACTGTCTGGTCATGGCAGTTGACAGAGGGCAAGAAGCCTCAGCATCCTCTCTTCCTGCACATCCAGCTGGCACGTGAAGGAGAGCTGGGGTGGGATGCTGAGCAGTACCCTGTCCAGAAGGCAGGTCAAGGATTTGCCCCCTTGGCTGCCCGTGACTATTGCCACTGGCCAGCACCTGCCAAACTCACACCAGAGCACGATATGAACTCATTTGCCACACTGGTGTTTGAGGCGATGGGGAGTTTGATGGGAATGGAGGATGGGTTGGGTGACACTGAGAAAGAGACATATAGGGAAGGACTATGTGAGATGGGATTAGGGTGGAGGGAAGGGAGAGGCAAGACCTTGGTGTTGGAGGCACGTCAGACAGTAGGAAACAAGACTCTAGGAAGTCACAATGGCAAAACTGTTTCTGTTGGTATATTTGAACTCTAACCAACTACTGACCTTGAAATGCAGGAACAACACTTTTGAAGTGGTTATGGAAAAGACGTAAGAGGCAATAGAGATTTCCAAAGGAGGAAGTAGAGGAGTTGACACCCAGGACATTCCCTTTTGACAGCTGACTAACCTGCTCCAGGATATGGTGAATCAAAGGTTGACAGTAAACACAGAACTAAAATATTTCTCATCTCTGGGGTTTTAATTTTACCTGTACCAGCCGGTTTAAGAAGATATCACAGCCTCTGGAAGGAAGCAATAGGAGACTTTAAACTCGAACAAGGAGCTCTTTCTTTTCTGGCAGAGGAAAGGGCAACTTAATTACTCTGTTCTGCTTTGCTCAGCCATCATGGTGTTCAGCTGAATACAAAGTGCTGAGCAGGAGTGGAGGCTTGCTAGAAGAACTAGCACTGAGCTAAAAGTTTTTATTTTTAATTAACAGAGGTTTTTCTGATTACATCATTAAGCTTTCATGTATCTTCCACTACATTTTCTTTCCTGTCAAAAGCCCCTGTAATCCCATGCAATCATTTTAAAAATGCCAAAATAGCGATTTTCAATTATCTGTTACTGTAGCTAATGAGCTACATGTTACTGTAGACGAAATGAGCTTTTAAAAGCTTGGTATGGTTTTGGTTTTTTTCTTGGGTTTTGTTTGTTTGTATATTTGTAGGGATGTGTGTGTTTTTGGCGGTTTGTCTTTATTGTTGTTTTGGTTTGGTTTTTGGTTGGTGGGTTTTTTTGTAGTTTCTTTGTTGCAAGTGCTTTTAGGTAGAATTGTCTATGGTCATTTAGTTCACTGTTTTATACAGCAAATGTAAATGAGATTCTGGTTGCTCCACACCCGAAGTTGTTGCACACCCAGAAAAAAGTGAATGGCTACCATAGAGGTTGTCAATGAACATGTTTTGTGAAAAGCTAACTGCTTTAAATGTTTTAACTTAAATAAATTTGAATGATCTTGCTCTGCTATCATTGTTTTGTCCCTATTCATAAATCATGTTAGTCTTCAGATTTTTATTTAATTCTGCTATGGATATTTTCCCATCAAAGGGAAAACAGAAATCTTTTCTGGATACCAATTAACCATGTACAGAGGATCATTTACTTTATCTCACTGAAGCTTCATACAGGGGAATTGAGTCACTTACAGAAGGAATTCTAATGTCAATGTTATAAAAATAGTATTTTTTTACTGTTGAAACTTCACAAACTTAGAATTTCTTAAAGCTTTTCTACCATCAGATAAAAATCTGTGAAGAACTCCTGGACTGAGATGCTGGTTTATTACTCTTCACTTTTGACATTTTATGGTCCCACACAGACTAGATGTAATTTTATCAGCGCTAATTCTAACAGATGATCAAAAAAAGTGTGAGCAAAAACATTGCCACTGTGGGACAACATCCCTTCAGAGACCTCATTCACATTTTCCTTCCTCTGAACTCCCCTTCTGACTCCCATCTCTGTCCTCCACATCCTGTTACCACTGTAAACATACAACATGACAACGCTAGGGATAATCTTTTATGAGAACAACTTCTATGTTTGAAAGAAACAGATAAGCTTTCAGGAACACAAGACCTTCTTTGTGTATAAAACTAAAGCAGCAAACTTCAGAGTTAAATCCGAACTACTCTGTATTTAATTAGATGTGTTAATTATTTAAGACAGCTGAGAGTGGCTGGACAGCTTGAGCCTCAGAAGTAGTATGGGAGATGTTAGATAAGATAAGGAGGTGATTATCACTTATTGAAGAAAAAAAATAAAAGAACAGGTAATGTGCTGCCTAAGGAGGAGGGGGAGGTTAATGGGGGGAGGGAGGAGATAAACCACAGCATTCTGTTAAAAACATCTATTGACTAACAGTTTTATGGATCTGAGTTCCTAGCATCATCTTTTGAAAGTGTTTTGTTTACTTACTAAAGAAAGCAACAAAAGAGGAAGCAGTTGAAACACTGCTGCTCTGAGGCCTTAGGGCTGGAAAACCATGATCCTCCTCTAGGGCAGGATTCAAGAAGGGTATGCAGTGCCTAGAACTAGAGACAGAACAGTTCTGGAGAGGAAAGAGGAAAATAAATTTTGGCTGTGGAATGAGTCATTGTTTGAGATAGAACCAGCTCCACAATTGGGCATCGCAGGATGAGGTGCAATACAATGATTTTCAGTATACAAGAACTTCTTGTAAAGCTCTTTTGTATGGCACTGTGTGTATATACCTAAAGGAAAATTGCCAAGAACAGCTAAATGGCTGAGAGGTAAATCTTTAAGATAGCAGATATAATAAAGATTATGAAGATGCATTTTACCAAGAAACCATTATTGTAGGGAGGCTCTAAGAGAGATAAAAAGTAAGACAGCTTGTTCATTATAGCACACTGTGCATTGTATATCATAATAACTGCCCCATACTAAAATGCCAATACTTCCAAAAAGCTTTACACTGTTGTTTCTCTTTTTTCTCTGTAAGCTCTTGATTCAGGAGCAGGATCATTCCAGGCTAATAGAGATTCGACCATGTGATCCTTAAAATGATTTTGCTGGTTACAATGAAAGTCTTCTCACAGTAGTGTCCATTCTATAGATTATCTTCTAACTCTAAATAAAAGACCATTAAAAAGTCTTACGAGTCACAGCTCTATTTATAATCCACCTCTTTGTATGCAGACTGTCTGATTATGCTTTATATTTTGATATTTAAAAAGCAGAGGCTCTTTAGAGCTAAAAGCACAATAGCACCAAATAATTTACTGTTGTTTGAAGAAGACTTTGAAATGCTTCTCCAGGCAACTCTGAAGTGACTGTTAACTGTGCCTGCTGGTGTGAAAGCTGAAGGATAGTGATCCCCAGTGTCATGCAATCTCCTCAGCATGTGGGAATCAGCCTACTTCCATTAATTCACGAGCCACGGGCTTGGTTTTTACCACACTATCTGAGTTATTTGTTACTACAAAGAGTGTCATATTCAATTATCAGTGGCAGAGGCAATGGGTAAAATTTGTCGGAGTTTCATTCACAGCTCATTCAAATGCAAAAAACATCCCTAAAAGGAAATTAAATTTAGAAAAAGAGAGCTGTCCTGTTGTACTTCACATCTAAGGCTATTTGTCCATCTTATATTCACAGACCTCTGGAGTTTTCATGCCCTTTACTGTCTCAGGGGTGTTTCACAATAATGAGAATCTTCCAACAAGAGTCTGAGTGCTCTATAGATTCAACAGAAAAGTGGACTGAATACCAGATCCTGGGCTGTGTAGTTTGGCTGAAGTTTTCTGCAGCATCTAAGAGTTTAAATTCTACAGAGAAAAGCTACTCTCCCATCCCAGCAGGCCTAGAACTGAGTTTCTTTCATCAATCAGTATGCAGTCAGTATGGCCACATCTCCACCTCAGGCTTAGCCCTGTGCTTTACCATCTCTACCCACAATAATGAGTAAGACACACTGCTCAGTTAAAACCCTTCATTGCTCCACCCATCCCAGGATGAAGGTTCTTTTCCAGAGGACAGACTGCACTGCATTACCACAGACCCACTGGGAGCAGTGATCTTCTCACGTTTTGCCATCATTGAGGAACCAGTTGTGAATCAGATGATGGACATGGACCTCCCAGTGTGGGTCATTGTGGCCCACATAGTCTTGTTTTGTGCATTAGAGCTGATCCTGAGCAACGCCCAAACAGCATCTGTGCCTCTGAGCCGCTCTTTGCCAATTGAAATCATGAATTGCATTGGTCATCAAAAGAGTGACACTTTTACAGCAAAAGGTAAACACTCAAAAGTACTGTCAGTCTTACACAAAGTCTTCTAGTGTTCTTTGAACAGATCCAAGCCTGTCTTTCCAAGCCCGTATTTGGCAGGAACTACAGCTCTTGAGCCAGTCCTAGCTGAAGTCACTTGGCACTCTGTCCTCAGTTGTAGCAGCTGTATATGCCACCTTTCACTGGCATTATTCCCAGAAACACTCTGGGAGTAAAAGCGACACCAAAGAGACAATATTTGTGTTACATGCTTTTTTCAAAATTGTTTTGTTCTTAGACTGTATTCGCCAGGGCCCTCCAAAGCTGTCATGGACCTTAAAGTTATTTCTTCGTTCAGAAAACTTTCTACTGGTCATAAACTACTTCTTAGTTTTACTAGGGTCATCAGTCACTCTCTGGAAGAATACAGTTCAATAAAATGCACGAGGACACAAAAATGATTCCTGGCAGAAGACTCCAGCATGACAGGTGATTCACTCGCAGGAGATTACAGTAAATTACAAAGCAACCTGGAAAGCTGACAGTAGTAATGAACACAGGAAAGCAAATATGAATTTATCTAGTAGGAACTTGGTATGGGAATGGAAGCTCAGTTGAGAAAATGATGACTGAGCATAATCAAACAGTTACTTCCACCTTAAAGCAAGTTTATTTTTAACTCATTACTTTGGTATAACTTTCTTATGTATTCATGCTATATCTTTAGTCTTTGATGAAGGAAGCTGAATAAAACTGGCCATCAAAGAAGGTTTATTTTACCCTTTATCCGCCTTTTGAGATAAGTGGGCCATATGTACACTCAGGCAGAGGGGGATCTTTCCTACTGCTCTGCGAACTGGAGGATTTTGTAGCCATCTGTAGGTGCAGATCCATGCTCCAGACTGTATTCTCTGCACCTACCTCCTGCCACAGCTGCAGGGGCAGATCAGGGCATCCTGGCAGCTCTTCCAGATGCAGAATCACAAAATTTACCATGATTGGAAATAAAGGGGTAGGAGTACAGACTGTGCCTGTGCACATCAGGACCACATCATGGGGAGTGGTTTGGAATAAGAAAGTCTCTCTTCTCCTGCATGTGATTATCTACAGATACATTCACACTGTGGGTCACTCTGTGAATCTTACCTACTTTCCCAGAAAACTCTTATCAAAAAGGTTTTGCTCTTTGAAAGCCAAAGGAAAGAAAAGGATGCATGGACTGAAAAGTCTTTGTTATAGAAGGTTTGAGAAGTAAGTGCAACACTCACTGGGGAGTCTACTTCCAGAGGAAACATTTAAAACTCTCTTCAGCTAAGTTGATGCCTTAAGGGGTAAGAGAACACTAAAAAACCTGCATTTTGTCAATATAGAGAAGATATATGTTTTGTTCAGTTTTGGGAAGTAGGTCTACACTTTTACTAGGTAATGATGAGGCTCTAAAATAGAATTTTAATGAAGATTTACATGTGGCTAAATTTGGTCTATTTGGCCAAATACTTTTTAAAGAACTCCTCCTGCAATTACTGAGAATGCCATTACCAAGAATAATCAAGCTCGCTTTACCCAAGACACTTAGGGGAATGGAAAGGAATTGGATGCTCTCCAGTGGCTCTTGTGAACTGTAAAATCTCTTTGGCTATTATCTCATGGGTATAGAAACATCAATCACAGCATTATACCTATGCACAAGCACTTGAAAAAACCACAGTCAGGATGTTTCTTTGTTCCTATGCATATTTAATAATAATACATTCCCTCCTGAGCTGCCCCCTTTAAATAGGAATATCTGCCTACAGTGCAACATGCTGTTGGATTAAAGCTACAAAACATGCAGACATCAACAATATATTGCTTTCTGGCAGCAAGGGTTTGTTGTACTTTGTTTGTTAGGTTTAATTTTTCAGCCTGGTATATTGTGTGCAAGATGAGCTGGAATCTCAGGTTTTAAATTGATGTTTTAAATGAAACAAGCATTCCAGGGAAGAGAAATTACATGAAAATCACACATATTCTGGTATATAATTCTCCTCCACAATTCTGATACCTGAATTAAGTTAGATTTGTATCTCTGTTCCTATTTAAGAAGGAAATTGGCTCCATACAGAGGGAAATCCAAATATAAGCCAAACAGTTTCGTATTGCCGAAAATTTGATGGAAAAAAACCATTTTAATGAATTTAGATTTCCACACAATTTGAAGACACAGGAAGCCTGTGTCAGTTCTCTATTCTAGATTCACCCTTTGCTTTTATCTCTTGTCTTTTTATAGCAAGAATTCTGATGTGGTTGGAGCAACCAAACCCAGCTAATAAAACAGATGAACTCCGCATTCAACTTTCAGCCATGTTAACATTTGGATGCTGGAACTAGATCAACAACAAAAGGTAACTTCTTTAAATAGTGGATTTTGGGCTGAAAAAGGTTCACAGTGCTTGTCATGATTTTCATTTCCACTTAATATCTCTTTGGCAGATGAACAGTGACACAGTAGAAAATAGTGGCCTCTGCCCAGCTGTGCTGGGAGAGGATGTTGAGTCTAGTGTAATTTCACACAGAATAATTTAACTGCAAAAGTAATCAATCTAACTTCCAAGTTTGTAACATGACATTACAGTATAAATGTATTTTTAATTCTACTTTGGTAGGAGCTTGCCAGTGGATGACCTGGGACAGGCCCACAGTTAAAGCGAATGAATGGAATGGGTGAAAACCTCAGGGGAACTCAGAGCTTCTATTGCAGCAGGTGTTCACATGTTTTCACTTTCCACTCATAGAAGTCCTTATTTTGGTATTTTGGAAATGTTTGACTGAGGTACTTTCCAGTGTGAAGTGGGGAGAGGGGAGAGAGAGTTTGGAGGCCGCCAGGGGGTCCAGCAGGCAGTGGTGCGCTGAGGATGTGGGGTGTCAGGGTGAATCAATCCATTTAGGAGAGGATTCATAAAAGAATATTGTAGTGGTTTAACCTGGGCTGAGTGCCAGGGGCCCACTACAGCCACTCTCTCACTCCCCCTTGCCCAGCTATAGAGGAGAGAGAGAATATAACGAGAGGTTTCATTATTCATGATAAGGACTACAACGGATTCTTTCTTAATCACCATCACAGGCAAAACAAGACTCCNAACAAGAGAATCGTACTCCAACGTGGGCTCCTCTCCCCACAGGCTACAGTCTCCTGCCAGGACCCAGCTCCACTTTGGGTCTCCCACGGGCTACAGCCTTCCCCAACATCCACCTGCTCTGGCGTGGCTCCTCCACGGGCTACAGGTGGATCTCTGCACTCCTGTGGTCCTCCATGGGCTGCAGGGGCACAGCTGCTTCACCATGGTCTGCCCCATGGGCTGCAGCTGGATCTCAGCTCCGGCGCCAGGAGCATCTCCTCCTCCTCCTTCTGCACTGACCTTGGTGTCTGTGTTGTTGCTCACAGGCTCTCACCCTGCTCCTCTCCGGCAGCCATCTTCGTCTTCTACTAAGTTGTTGTTTTTCTTTTCTTCCTTCTTAAATATGTTATCACAGAGGCGTTCCTTCAACCACTGATTGTCCCGGCCTTGGCCAGCAGCAGGCCCAGCCTGGGCATGGGGAAACTTCCAGCAGCTTCTCGAAGAAGCCTCTCCCTCAGCCCCCCCACTGCCACCAAAACCTGGCCACAGAGAAACCAATACAAATACACTGGGGCAAAGTCTAGTCTTCCATAATATGTAGGATCACATTTTCTCCGTGTGGAGCTTGTGGGACTGCTATACATATTTCAGCTCTTTAGACTGAAATTTTGTAAATGTGGAAGGCTTATGTTTGGTTGTACAGTAAGAAAGTAATGCAAATAAGTTATTTCTGCCCCTAACTCAGTCTGAAATACAATCTTGTGTGCAGCAGTTGTTCTTTATCAACTTGTACCCAGAGACATTTTTACTGAACTTATATTTCTAATTACCAAGTGCTAGGCCTTCTTTTTACAAAGATTGCCAATAGTTGCATTTTCATCTGACTGAAAGGCATTTATACATGTGGGGTTTCTCCCCTCCCCTCTGCTCCTCTCCTTCTCCAAAAAGTTTGTGGAATTAAGTAACATTTTTCTCTTCATGAAGGATAGTATCACTTTCAAACATATTTTAGTCCTCATAATGAGAAATGTGTGGAAAAGACAACCACTTTAAAATGCTACCTGCACTATAAATGTTTCTTGTTCTGCATATTCTGAATATTCAGGATTTCCGACTACAGAGGTGTCAAAGTCACTGGGGCTTGCTTGGGGCTCACTTGGGAAAAATGGTGGTGAGCCCCAAATTGTACAGTAGTAATTCTTCACATAAGTTAGAATTTAATTTTTTCTTACTTTATGTGATTAATCTTTTAGTGAAAAAAAAAAGACTTTTTTTCATATTGATTGTCATCCAAAATCTTAGCACTAAGAAGTAGATGAATTACCATGAACTCTATTTGCAGATGCACAGTCTTGGCTATCACAGCAGGATGTGAGAAGCTCAAGGTCACAAAATGAGGCAATGCTGAAGGATAAAACATGCCCTGCACATTTTGATTCCTGTTCCAGCATCTCTGCTGGTTCATCATCCAAATTAGTATGGGCATGAAGGGAAGGCTTAAGAAAGGTGCCAAAAATCAGTGTATCTAGACAGATGATATAAAGCAGCAGAAAATGTACCACATCTTTTAATCCCTTCCCCTGCCCAAAGTCAGGTTTATGTATCTCTGACTCTGCCAGTCCTGTTAGTTTTTTTTTTTTTTAAAAAAAATGACACTGGCAATCCTCTCCATTTATTAGGAAATCTTTTACGGGAATTGGGCTGTACACCCTAGGTCTCCATATTTGCCTTTCCTTGCAACAGTTCTGGGGAACTGGCATTCAGATGCTGACTTGTGGCTAGTCTTCATAAACTCCATGAGATAAGACATTGTGGGCTGCTGGCATTCAGGTTGCTTGCTCTATGGGTAAGAGCTGGAGCAATGAGTGAGCTTTTGCATTGACCAGTGAAGGGTGGATGTAAACTGCGTATATGCATGTAGAATTTTGCAGATGTACATAACAAAAATTCTGGCAGCCACAGCCCTTTGGTAAAAGTTATAAGGCAGTCTGGCACAGCTCAAAGGCTGGGATCATGTTGCTGTGGATATGCACAAGTCAGCAAAGAGTTTCAGAGAGTCTTCCTGAGAGAGCAAGAGCCACACTAGCTTTGGAACCAGGGAAAGGGTGGTCTTAGACGTGAGCAGGGAATAGAGGGAAAGTAAATATTGGAAAGTTTGTAAATTTTTAAGATACTACAATACAGAAGTGGTGTAGCTTTTTGATAAAACCTAAGGTATAGATTTTGAAACTTGCAGCCCTAATGGCAGAGAATAAAATATTAATAAATCCCATTTCTTTTCCTTTTTTAATTGAGTCTTAGTGAATGCTGTTTTTAATACCACTCCTTATCTACCCAGTAGTTACTGTGTCTAAATGCCAGTACATCAGTTAATATCTGTAAATCAAGACTAACATGTGTCTCTGAGCACATTTGCTGTTCCAAGTGACTACATTGATTGTAATGAATATTTTATTTTAATAATTGATGTTTCAGATACTATATTTTGCCCTTTTTTTCATTGAGACCTTAGCCAAACGCATCTGAAGCACTTCTTGTAAATGGAAGGTAATGATAAGGGAAATGACAATGCAATCTTTTCCCTTTTCCAGATGGGCAGAATTTACATGCTAAATTCAAGTGAAATTTCAGCTTGGTCACTGGATCCCTGTTAAAAAGCTGAAGAATTGAAGTTTTGTGATAGTTTCCCCAAATTCAGTGGAAAGTAAGTCATGAAACATTCATGTAAGTAAATTGCAGCTCCACACCCTATTAGTCATAGAACTTGAAAGTAATTTAAAATCTTGAGTATATGTGAATTATTGAACAATGAGTGAAAAAGAAAGGAAAATGGGGGCTATAACTTGCACTTCCACATTTTGTGCAAACTGCTACTGTAGTCCTTCTCTTCAGTAATTCCAGGGCAGTGTTGAAAGAGCAACAGAAACTTGTAATATTTAAAAACAGTAGGATCTTTATTGCATTGCAAAGCCAGAAAGCAGCAACAAATCAAAGATGAGAAAGGACTCAAAAGGGAACATGGAGGATCCCAGTTAGTCCCACCTAAGCTCATGTCTGAGTTGAGTTCTGCACCTTTTCAACTGATTGCCGTTGGTCCATTTGATTGGTGTAGGAGGACACCATATTTTGTTAAGGACAACTAGTACAAACTATGAACAATTGTGCTTTAGTATCATCCCTGGCAGTGGATGAGAACTCTGTCCAAGATCTATGGGATGAAAGAGGCAAATTGAAGCTATAGAAACACCACAAGCACTTTGAATTAATATCGTTAGATGAAAAAGAGTGTAAAATACATTTAATCATCCAGCAAAATATCTGATTTTCATGTCTAACTGATATCTGAGAACTAAAAATCTTCTATTGTCTTTTATAGTACTTGTATTCCTGGATTGTTAATATATTTTCTAGTAATCTTAAAAAATCTGTTTCTGTACCATCACCAGTACTGAAAAGATTACATTTTTACATTCTGCACAGTAGTTCCAGTTCCCAGATTTTCGTGTCTGGACTTCTTAATATTGTATATCAATTCCTCAGTTGTTTATCCCTGATATCTCTGAGTTTCCTGCATGGAAACTCATTAACTATACCTTCTATCTGATGACTTTTACAAGAATTATCCTTTCTCCCAGTTCTGCTTCTGCTGTTTCGTTACTCATTACTATGCCCTTATTTTCCTTCTTCTTTTTATTCTAATTCTTTCTGATCAATAACAAGGGTCTCCAAAATCCTTTACCAATCTTCTCCCTTTAGTTCGTAAATTAAAATCCATAGTCATGCACAGACCTCACACATAGACTTTGACAGAGTTCAAGAGGAGTCCTTTCTCTACAGGTGCTTTATGATGCTTTCTAATGAAAAAACTGTCTTCTACCATCAATTTTTGCACTCATTTTAATATTTATTGTTTTGACATCTGACTTCGTTATAGCTAACCAAGCTACAAATGTCTGTTACTAAATGAGTTTTCTAACCCTGTCTATATAAAAAATGTTTCATCACTGTTTTCTCTGAGAGGATATGATGCTTCAGTTCAAAAAAAAGATTAGGCTGGTGAAAGGCAAAGTTGTGAAAGGCAGACAAGTTGTGCACTTGTAATTAATTTTAGAGTGAGCTGAAGAGCCTTTTGGCAAGTACAGGATTTACTTTCGCAATGGCCACACTGGCACAGCCTGCATAGCACTGAAAGAGCCAAGTGGCAAGCTTGCTCTGCAGTCATGGAATGAGGTACTGGCTGTTGTCTGGGAGTACGCACATGAACCTCTGTTTGCTGTTTGCTCATTGTCACTGTAGACCTGTATGGGAGTGTTCTAATCAGCAGTTTGGAGCCAGGCCATGCAGCTTTAGTTTGCCAGTCTAAATCAACAGTTCAGGAACAGGTTAGTTTGTGTAAGTTATCTGACAGAATTCAGACTGAGATGAAACAGGAGTCCTTTATGAATGCCTCACAAACAAGAAAAGAAACTAATTTAATCAAGCACTATAGAAAACAAATAGTATAATCAATTCCAGTTTTAAGCCAGAGAAGTGTTATTGAACCAGCTGTAAGAATATGATTCCAGATTTATGACAGCTTGCTAGACATCTTTTGCAAAATCATTGTGCCACTTTTAAATAATTAATTTCTTTAGGTATCATGGGCCCAGGAAGCTTATGAAAAGACAGCTTGGGCAGTTTGGGTACCTATGGTTATTCCAGGTAAGATGAACTGCACATTTCCATGCATACTATGGCTAACCTAGGCTAGGACAGGCAATTCCATGAAGAAGGGTAAAGCTCTAAAAGTCCAGGAGAAAAGGAGAAATCTTGATTTTCCTTTTACCTGTGTGAATATAATACATGACTTCTTGATTTGTAACATGAAATTTCTATGCGTCCATTTCCAGTGTGATAAACAGACGGACAAGCTTCTGAGTAAATATATAACCTGAAAAAGAAAAGTGCACTAGAGGTTTTACCCTGATCAACATTCAAAAAGGCCTCTTCATCTCAACTTGTACCTCTGGAGCAGTCACAGAATAATCAGTATCAGGCTTCCTTCTTGTTTAGGCTTTTAACCCCCTGGTGCAAATCCAGGGAAGAAGCAGCAATGATGTTAAGTCAATATATTAAAGATTGAGAACAATTCTGGTCCTTTTCCCTCCTCCTTTTTTCCTCCTCTCAAATTAAGAAAATGAATAATAGGATTTTTAATGGTGATCAAGGGGTTAGACCAGGACAAGACTCCTGGCTGTGACAGGAAAGGGACTTATCTTGCTTTTTCCCATTTACCAAACCTTTTAGGATCTGAAATGGGGCTGTGGGAATTCAGTTTGCTTATATGGGGAGTGACCATCTACAGTGTGAATTTTCTGTTGTTACTTAATTTAGCACTGCAAAGGAGCTTCTAATTCTATTTGAGGCTCCATCAATGCTGTAAATGTTGCCATTTTGGGTAAGCTGAGTTTATCTCAGCAGATAGTCCTCAGAGCCTGATAAATTTAAATGCTGATGCAGTGTTTGAGAAGTGGAGTTATATCAGCAATGCCAAGCCAAAATAAGATCCAAATAAATGGAGCCATTAAAAACATGGGGTATTACTGCTGTCAAAATTATTAAGATTTAAAAAAAAATTACTTTTTTTTTATTATTCATTTTTTATGATCAGCATTTCACAAAATGCAAAAGTGGTAGCAAAGGCCTTTTTCATTCCTTAGTTTTAGTGTTCTGACTCTGGACATGTCAGCACCTGTGTGAGAAGCACTGCTCACGTCCCACCACACAATCCCAGAGGGCTCTCCAAGCTGCTGCATTCTTTAACTTACTAAATGTCCTACTCATACACTGGACATTGTTGTCGGTGAAACCCCAACTCAGGGAAGGCATTCAGTCGTGGTTCATGACTCACTGCTGAACCATCACATCATCTGGTATTAGTTCTACCACCTAGCCTATATAAATCCTATGTAATGTGTCCCTATTCAAGTATATGGGGGAAGACAGTCATAAAGAAGATAAAAACAAGAAAAAGAAGCATTATGCAGGCATCAGTGCTATGGGCCCTTGTTGCGACTTACACAGTTCATAGTTTGGTGCTGTAGATCCAATCTTATTTTAGCAGTGATATACCAGGAAACTTTCCCGACTTTCTTCTGCAACACTGCTTGTTCTTGGCAGCACCTTCTTTTATTGTGGTTAAATATCACTTTACACGAAGTGCCCAGGGACACAATGGAACATTAATCTATACCAGAAGACAAGTATTTAGTACCATGAACAAAATGATAATGGACTAGTACCCAAATAGAATCCCATGGGAGAAGGAGGTGTTTCCCTGTTCCTCCAGTGCAGATGTAGGCACTGCTGTGCCACCTTTCTGATCCTTCTTCCACAAAGATCTCCAAAAGTCAGCCAGTCCCCTGTTCTCTGCGAGCAGAAAAGCCCTTTCCTTCCCTCAAAAGGAAACGAGTTCTTGCTAATGGAAGAATATCCAACTCAGTCAGTGACTGATTCTTGAAAACAGTCCTTTTTTCCCTGCAATTTAATTTGAGCTGCATTTTCGATGCTGTCAGAAAGCTTGGCTGGTTAGTCCTCAAAGGTTACAAACAGCAAGAAAGAAGGGCGGGTTCCTGTTGTGCTATGGCAACTGTCAAAAACTGGAGTACACATTAGCAAGATCAAACGTTTGCCCAGCCTGGGAAAGAGCAGGTAAACACTATGCTAATCCCTCTGGAGCTGTGAGAGCACTGACTGGTAGGATATATTGCTTTCGTCAAGAAATGGAAGAAGTCAGTTAGGATTTGTTTGTCTCCTTGCACTTTCTTTGTTCAAGGTACCCACACTCTCATGGTTCATGCTTTACAAGGCTGCCCCACTTATTCCTTGTTGTGCAGCTGTGCCAACTGAAGTACAAAGGAGTGTAGCACAGAGAGGGAGACTTTGAAAGGTCAGCTTTGTACTAGAAAAAGACAGAGCAAGCTGATAGCAAGGTCCCAGGGATCTGTAAGCCCTTGGCTGCAAGCTCTACTATTCCTTAACCATCAGACATATCTGGCTTCAGAAATATGTTCCAAACAAACTAAACTGGGTGTTAAGGATGCATTTACAGCACACAATAAAATGCCTTTGAGCCGATGCAGAAAGTGCATAGTTATTATCAGTGATTTGATGCCTGAATCAGGGTGCCTGAATCCCATGGACGCCTTCTTCCCTTTGAGATCCAGGTTCCAAAGGCTGGCTAATGATATGATCCCACACTGGCCAGGGCGATAATTATTTTTATATCCTCCTAATATGACTGAAAAAAATTGTGTATATCTCCACTACAACCTGAGATGGCACTAAAGGCTGTACACAATTGCTATTGACCTTGAGTTCATAATTATTTTCAGGCCACGTGAATTAAAGGAAAAAAACTCCTACCCTGATTCTGAAACAGTATTAAGCATTGTGGCAGACATTATCAGTGGTGCCTTCACTTTTAATCAAGCCAGGTTGGCTTAGGGAACAGAAAGAAAGTCCTGAAGAACTGAAAAGGAAATGAGAAAGCCTGGTGTGACTGAAAAGCTGCAAATCATTTATCCAAGCCCTTCCGCATCTGCAGGACAGTGTTTTGGCTTGAATACCTTGGAATATGTTAAGAGAGACTTGTCTTTGTGTAAATTGTTTATGTTTTCTTTTAAGTGTCTTTCCAAACTTGTTTCCTAAAGCCTTGCTCAAAACTTTATAATAAAAAATTAAATATGCATTTAGCAGAGTTTACTGGGTGTTAGTGGCAGGTAGGGCCTATTAAACCTCGTGGAGGAAACGCTGCTTCCAGAAAGTGAAGATGTTGACATGAAACAGTGCGTGTGTGGGGAGACCTGTCCCCTCTGCTCATCCCGCTCCAACACACAGCCAGGGATGCAAGACTGAATGGCAGCACAACTATCGCCGGAGCTAAGTGGCCGGGACATCTCGATAAGATAAAGACAAAAGCTAATCAAATGCTGCTTGAGACAGCAGAGAAAAAATAATTTAAATTTCTTAATCTGAAGGAGATGGTGCAGACACTGCTCCGCCCACACAACCCAGGTGAAGATGTGAAATCACACATGCACAGAATTGTGGAGAGTTGGGCCACTCTGCACTTTCTATATTGAAAATATGTTCTTAGTGAAGGGGCAATCTAGAGAGAATAGTGAGGATAAGTCTACCCTGTCTGAAATGAAAGGACTTTTGGAGTGAAAGTGCAGGGATGCATCTCAAACCATGAAATTTCTTAAACTGCACCAAAGACATTGATCAAAGTGCAAAATTTACATTTCTTCCCTTGAATCCCATGGACTGTTGCTTGTGTAGAAAAAAAAATATGGGTTTTCTGCCCTTAAGAGGAGGAGATTGTGAAAGATTCAGAGGGTTCACAACCTGTTGTAAGCTTGATAACCTGGCTGCTAATGAACTGCCAGCTCTGAGAGAAGGGAATGAGTCTGGAGCCTGCAGAAGAGGAGGATCGGGGAAGACCTTATTGCTCTCTACAGTTACCTGAAAGGAGGTTGTAACCAGGTAGGTATTGATAACTTGTCTCAAGCAACCAGCAGTAGGACAAGAGGGCACAGTCTTAAGCTGCACCAGGAGAGGTTTAGATTTGACCTCAGGAGGAAGTTTTTCACAGAGAGAGAGATTGGGCATTGGAATGGGCTGCCCAGGGAGGCGGTAGAGTCCCTGGAGGTATTTAATAAGAGACTGGATGGGGCACTTAGTAGATAACGCGTTGGTTCACATGTTGGACTTATGATCTCAGAGGTCTTTTCCAACCTAACTGAGTCTGTGATTCATCCTGCAACTTGTGACTGCAGTGAGTCTTGCTCTGTGGTACTACAGCCAACACACATGATAAGAAGATGGTAGATGACTCAAAACAAAAATAAGCTTCAAAATTGTTTTCATTTGTTATTTTCTTTAACTTTTTTTAACTTCTGAGAGCAAGACCCATCCTTTTTCTACATTTCTGTAGCACATAGTAAGTAAAAGGGACTTTAGGCTGCATTACCTCACCATTATTTCTACTACAACTTGAATCTGTGACATTGGTGAAGGTTTTCTGAATAAAATGTCTGAACACACAGAAAAAACAGTGACATATTCCTTATATGACAGGTAATCCAGTTTATATTTCACTGTTTACTTTGTAAGCAGGGAGAGTTTTGCTTTTTCTTACAGTTTTTAACAGCAAGATGAATGTATGGCACTTTGTGAATGTGACAGCTGAGTTCTGTTTCATTGCTCCTTAAAATGTTCTCTGCTTTCTCTCTGTTTATAATCAAGGAACTATCAGGGATTTGCTTTTTCACTACAGATGCAAATACATGGGATGACAGCTGAGCTTCACTGATTTAAGGCTTCACAGATCCCTCTTGTAAACATTAATGGGTTTTGATTCATCTTGTCTGCCTCCTCACAGTCACACAGAAAGCGTTGAATGAGGGAGGTAGAGGAACCCTTTAGCTTATGATGCTGTCCATAGAGTTACAACTGTCATGAAAGTTCAGTCTAACTTAAAAGATTTATAGTGTTTGGAGACTTTTTTTTTATCAGTGTTTCCTACCTATATAAAATAAGTAAAAATCAGACAAAAAAGCTTCCTAATAGGGCAGTCTAGATCTGAAGAGCAAATTAAGGTCAATTCCTGCAAAGAATTCAAGTGTGAGATACTTTTCAAGTAGCTTTACTTATGTTAATAGCCATGGTTCCTTAGTTTATGAATTATTCATGTGAATGAGTCTCCACAAGACTTGAGCCTGCAGGTTACAAACTTCTATTAAGCACTGAGTGGCTTTAAAATACATTGGTAAAGAAGTGCAGAACAACTTTTAATTGGTACTAAAAAGAATTGCAATAGCAACTGTTAATTATTGGGAATAAAGATGATTCAACAAACACCATCTACATAATCAGAATATAGTAAATGTCTTCAATATATCTTCAACGTGCTGTATTTCATATTATGCCTTCATTTTATGCAGGAACTTTGTAAGCAGCATATGGCTACATTCATCCAAAAGAAAATAACACACACATTAAGCAGTACATGTCACAGAGGTTTCAGCAGAAAAATAACTACTTCAATTCAAAATCTTATTTATTTTCTCTTTATTCCACTAGTGTCTTCTCTACACTTCTGAGCAAGGTGAGTCACAATTTTGGGGTTGTTGTTCCTTCTGTTGATACTTTTCACAGTGGTGGCAATCCCTACTGATTCCCACCACCTTGGTGATTAATGGTGAGCAGTGTTAGCCTTCAGGACCCTGGTCCCCACTTCCTGCAACTGATGCTTGTTGGCATCACTCTGGATACTGTACAATTCAACAAAACACTACCTTCAACATGCATGAGGAGTCTCACATGTTTACAGGATCCTAGAAAGTCCTGACTGTATTTGATCCAGTTTCCATCAAAGTGTCAGAGGCAGCTTGCAAGACCTTGATGACCTCTTCCATTTCCCTTAACAGTCAATCCATAGTCCCTTCCTTCCACTGGTAGGGTTTTCTGACCCATTGTTCTTCGCTCTGGTGCCCACAGCAGGAATCATGGAAGCAGGCACCCAGCAGGAGCGCACAGAATGGAGGCAGATGTCAGGCAGGGAAGGGTGAAAAATAATGACAGAGTGTAGAAGAGTGAGGAGGGTTACATGCAGCAGGGAGGTGTGAAGGGAGAATCCCAGTGCTTGCAGGAGGGCTGTGAAGCTCCAGCTGTTTGTACATAAGCATACTGAAAAGGAGGTTGAGATGCCATCTCATCCATACTGTGACTGCTACACGTTTCAGTTATGAATTAGTGAATAAAATAACGTCAGCCCGAAGGCAGATTGTTCCAATCAACTTGCTGAACTTGGAAATATGAATGCACATTCAAATGGCATTGCATGAAGCAATGCAGGCCCTTTGGTGAGACGGCTATGATGTGTCGGAGGAGAAAGCAAGATGAAAATTTTTTGTAATCTCACCTCAATAAACTTATTTTAACCCTGGGTCTTTGCCCTGAGTCAGGGGTTGGGGAATGCTGCACCCACCAGCTGTAAACACCCCTGCCCTGGCAGCCCAAGCCAAGGGACCTATGGTCTTTTGCTCCATAATTTCTGCTAAAACCATTAGTTCTATCCCTTCTATCTATCCTCTTTATCTCAGTAGCCCAGTAACTATATCTCATTCTGTGTTTTTTATGCCACAGGTTGAAGTTTTTCTCCTGCCAATTGGAGTTGTTTCAGTTGTTCACCTGGCAATATCTGTGAGCTCCCTCTGCCCCCGTGACCTGTTCCATTAAACAGTTGTGCCTGTACAGTCAGGGCACACTTTAATGACATTTGGATGCTTTCTGCCCTGAGCAGTGGATAAGACATCGATGTATCTGACAAATCATCAGGGATGGTAGGAGGAACCTATATGTGCTGGATCTCATCAACAACATGAAGCAAAGAACTGAGCTCTCCTGCCTGTTTACTGTCAGGTTTAAAAGGTTAGTCTGGGGATAATGCTCATGAAGGGGTTCACAGCACTGAAGAGATTGCCACCAAATTGTAAGCATTGTTTTCCAGTGCCCATTATTTAATTTGCAGAGCAGGTGTCAGTGTATTTGCCTTTTCTGAATGCTTTTCTGACCTCTCTCCTCCTCCCCCTGCTCACAGGGAAGATGGGGTGCATGAATATACAGGTCATTGGGATGTTACTTGGGAGACCGGCTCCGCGCAGGTATTTTCTGACCTCGAGTAAATTGGTTAGTTTTCTTCATCTAGTCCTTCCTCTTTTAAATAATAGTGCATGTCTGTCCAGCATACTGCAGCAGTGCACCAAGATACCTGAATTGTCTTCCAACCTGATGAGATAGAATGTGTATTAATCCAAGTGAAGTATGGCATTTATATGACTTAGAACTTCTCGGCTAGGTCTTGGATACGTGACACAGCACTAAGACATATAAATGCTCCCTGTTACCAGTGTTTTAGCCTTTTTCACTTTTGAACCCCTGGAACATTTCAGGAAAGGTACAGACTGCTTCACAAATGGTTCAAATGTAGAATTTGTGCATGTGGATGTCCTTTCTTTAGCCAACTCCTTTAGTTCATATACAGGTTAAACCTTCCTACAGTGAATACATTATAAATGGCAATGTCTGGGTTTGTTTGTTTGTTTTTTCAGTGAGAAAACCACACTTGATGTTCAGGCTGGAAACAACTTAGCCCAGGCACTGAGAGCAGAGAAAATACAGCGATGAGAGGTCTGGGTATTCTTAGTCATTTGAGGACGCCACGGACCCCATAGTGAGCCTGCATAGCCAGTCCAGCCACCTCCTTGCTGTTGTGTGCCCACACTAAGCAGGGGAAGGCTGGCTCAGGGCTGTACGTGCACACCGCTGCCACACAAGCGTAGACATGGACAAAACATGCTTGTGTGCTTCTCCCCACAGCTTGCCTGGAGCTTGTTGAGACACTTAATTGTATCATGATGTGAATCTTGGATTATATTATCAATCTTTCTCCTTTCTGGAAACATGTATTTTCACTGAAATGCAGCTTGAAGACCTTTTTTTTCTTTCTTTTAGTCTTCTGCTTGATCTTTGTGTTGATGGGTCTGTTGCTTCTCACTCCAGTGACATTCAAAGTTGTGCAAGTGCTTTGCAAACATCTGAGATGAGTCTCTGCTTGAATGAGATTATAATCTTTGAAGACAACAGCAACACTGAACATATGAATAACTCCCAAAAGCCGTTCTGAAAAAAGCTGGTTGAAAAACAACATTGTTGTTAGGAGCTAAGTGTTAAAATGCCAAAATTTAAAATCAAATTAAATTCTCTGATTTCTCTTAAGTTGTCGTTTATTGTGTTTATTATTCTTTGTACTTTCTTGTGAAGATGTGGTCATAGTGTTTCCTAATGTTATTTCCATTAATTTATCAGAGACTGAGATTTTAGCAGGTAAACATTTTAGTAGTTTTTTTGATAACACTGTGTCAAAATATTGGATGCAAAACAATTAAGCAGCTCAACACTTTCACAGAATTGGAAAAATCTTATTATTATGTTGCAAAGAGTTTTGTTTTGTGAAAAAGTACTTCTTGACAAAGTCATTTACTGAGAAAGAGCCAACTGGCTTCTGCGGCTCATGCATCTCAGAGAGCCTCCAGCCTGTGCAATGCAGAGCCTGGCCTGAGGTGTGAGGGACAGTTTTCAAACTGTGACTTGAGTCGCTGTCAGGCTGCTGCTTGTACGTGGCTTGGTGTTGGTGAGACTGCTCTGTCCCTACCCAAGGCAGAGAAACTTTTCTTACCCAAATCCCTGCTTTACAATCTGTAACATAGAGCACAGTTTATTCAGTTTATTTCCACCAGGGAATTTACAGAACAACCATCTCATTGAGATTTAAAGGTCTGTTCAGCAAATTAAAACAGATTTGGAAACTGGTCCTTAACCTAGAGGTTGAGAAGCAGCTTAGGCACTTTACACAGCACTTGACCTGCATCTTCTCAGCGCCTCTTCTTGGGTCCCTGCGCAGTAATTACACTGTGGAAGGTTGTTTTTATCCCAGGTAAAAGTGTCTGAAAAAATGTGATGTTTTTGTCAACTATGGGGTTTTTTTCGTGTAGTAACAAGATAGTGGTTAGTTTGCAAAGCCTGCAGTGTGATGTGCTGGCATGTAGAGGTATTTGTGGGTGCAAAGCCCTACCACAGGTTGGAGGATAGAGCAGAGGGAGCCAGTCTGATGCAATCAGACCCATTCTGTCTGCTGTGAACTGGCCCTCACATGTGGCCTCTCCTAAACCTTTCTCTAGCAATATTTGGAAAAATTTTATCTGGCATACACCAAAACCCCACCTGGAAGCATGTTAACCATTAAAGAACCTTGATAATTGGTGGAATACTGCACAAAGCTGCCTCCTAGCCTTGTTTGAGTCGATGGTGTGGATACTGTGATGCCTGTGTTGAGGGATAGGATGGGACTTGCTTTGGCAACAGATGTTGGCAGGGGTAAGGAAACTGCAAAATGTCTTTCAGTAGTTATTTATGAGATTCTATTTTAATTGCATTTTGGTCTGATAATTCATTGTTATCCATCGAATCTGATATTTGCCTTTGAAAATTAATAATTTTCTTCATTTTGAGCCTCCCCGAGTGCTCAATTCTTTGCAAGCACTGTTAGCCTTAGGCAGCTTTACTCCTTTGTCCACTCTCTTATCTTTAAGAGGATTACCAGTTGGCTAATGATCTTATTTTTTTATTCCTCTCTAGATGTTCTTTTCTGCTACTCTTCAAACACTAGGAAGGTGCTGCACGGTAAGTTTGTTACCCTAACTTTGTATCACATTGGAAAAATAAATGGAGAATATGAACAGCGAGTGCTTTCCCGATAGAGAGAAAGTGGACCTGTCTCTAACAAGCCCTTGGCAATCGCCTTTCATTTCTTTTACCTCTATCATTGCAAGCAGGTTGCTTTTTCTACAGGGCATTTTCCTTTACCATGCCAGCCTGGTCATGGTCCAACGCTGCTGTACCTCGCTGTAGCTTTGATGGATTTACATTAGGTGATGCGCTGCCCTATTGCCCAAGGCAGAGTACAACCATGCAGCGTTTCTCATGCACCACTTAGATGATTTAAACGCTTAGACGTTTACATTAGCCTTCTCCTTTCAATGACTTCCTCATCTGCATTCTGAAAAAGAGCCTCATTACCTTAGGACAGAAATATTATTTACCTACCATTTTTTTCTCAATATTTTGCTCTCACCCAAGAGTACACTAATGCTTCCCACAGCGTGAGCTGTCATCAGCGCTGCCCTGGTGAGCTGACTAAAAAATCTCAGCAACCGTGCTGCAAAGGGGGACAGGGACTTTGGAGGATGAATGAGGGGAATCTTAGGAGGATAATGTGGCATTTTGGGGCACTTAGCCATAATGCAACAGATAAAAGGAGGCTTTTCTAAAAAACCAGACTGAATAAGTAAGACATTATTAGAAGATCCTTAGCCAGCACACTTGTTATTGTTATTATGAAGCCTAAGATCAGTATAATCCTTAAAAGGTTTTTAACATCTGTTTAGAAGCACCTGCCCCCTCTCATGGCACTGAAAGGTAATTTTCCTTTGAAGACAGATTCCACATTTTCCTGGACCAGTGACAGTCTAACACTGTATCTACATCTAGTGGATTTCCCACAACATTGCCACTGGCTCCAGCACGGGTGCTGGAACGGTGCAGCTTTGCCCACGACAGTGAGGTGCCCTGCCTGTTTCTGCCTAGCAGTACCCTGGCCACATTAGCCTTTCTCTGGCCCCCTGGATCAGCACCCAGGTCTGATAAATCTGCAGCTATTCACATATACAGACTCTAACCCAAATAAATAGGTGTGTGTGTCTCTGTGCAGAATAGCACCACAGGAGCTCATGTGCCCCTCTGCTATTATGCTGGTGACTCACACCTGTTTTTCTACATTTATCAGTATTGATACAGTCAACTCAGTATTCTCTCTG
This sequence comes from Serilophus lunatus, assembly GCA_013399895.1. Classification (NCBI taxonomy): domain Eukaryota; kingdom Metazoa; phylum Chordata; class Aves; order Passeriformes; family Eurylaimidae; genus Serilophus; species Serilophus lunatus. The sequence continues at coordinate 1,211,445 of VXBA01002275.1, forward strand.
TCATTCAGTTAATATTCTCAGTGCCTTTCTATGTGCAGAGCAGAAAGGGGGAGAAGACAGGAGGAGACAGAGGAAGTACAGCTCAGCTTAATTATTCTTTTGAATTTTTCAGAGAACATTATCATTAAACACAGTGGGAAGATATGGGTCCCACTCTACCCTGCCTCCAGATGCATCATTCTGGACATTTCTTATTCCCCTTTCCACCTCCGTTTTCCACCCTACGCCATGGCTCTTCGCAGCTGGTATTGTCCATTTCTGTACACTTGCATCACAATGGACACCTGTAGACTCTGAAACATGGATGTGGTTTGGATAGTTTTTCTTCAAGATGAATGCACTACACAGCCACTACACAGAGTGCATGTCACTCTGGCTGCATATGGGAGGAGCCACAAACCCCTTTGCCCCAGCAAAGGTTGTCTCTGCCACTGCATTACAATGACTGTCTTCTCCTGTATCCCATTCCTTGCTATCTGTGCTCCCTGCTTGAATGTCCTGCTTTCCATCTCAACCAGATGCATGCATCTGGCTTCACTCCATCTCTCTCCATGGCTCATCCTTAGCCCCCCACTGCTGTTGTGGAGGTGTAGTGCTGCAGACCCAGAGGAGCCCTGCAATATCAGAGCCAGGGATGAGCAGGTCCTGCAGCACTCTAACTGCTCCATCCGAGATGTTCACTGGGATATTCTGTCTGTTTACCAGAGCTGCAGGAGATGTCTGTATCTGTTTCGATGGCAGTACAAGCTATGAAGTGTGTGAAGAAGTCCCTCTTTCTTGAGAGCTCTTTCAGCAGTAGGGACAGGCTTTACTAAAAACTGCAGCTGAAGGAAGAAATGGTAGGCGGACTGCAAAACACAATCACGTGGCTGAGCAAATTTTGTATCATTGTCAAACCCATGTGTTCAAACAGCAGGAGACAGACCCTCAAGATTACAAGGTTGGCACAACCCGGGGATTTATTTTAAAAGCCCTTTGTTCACTTCTCTTTGGGTCCTGTGCACACTCAGAGGAAGCTTTCAAGGTTTTTACTGCAGCCACCAACTGGGACTTGGCTGCTTAATTCAGTTTGCACTTAAACTGTCCTTGCTTAACGAGGCAATTGTCCTCCAAAGTTAAATCCCAAGCTCCCTATATAGGCAATCAAGAAAGAGAATGGGGCTTCTGAAAGCCTTTGCAGTTGGTCTCATAAAAAAATATGACCCATCTCCACAAATCTTGCTTTTCTTCGGCCTAGGCACGAAAGACTCACACAAAATCCCTGTGGGGGTCTAAGTAGCTCCTTTTCTGTGCTGACTATATAGAAAATTTGGGTGCTACCTTCAGAGGAAATGTTTGGGTTTTAATATTTTTCCGCTGCCACTGGGCTAGTAAGGAAATGCTCAAAGATTCAGCATAAACCTGCAAGTAAGAGAAAATACTATATTTAGCAGCTGCAGATAACTGTAAAAGACTGTAATATTAAAGATGGCCAGAAAATGTAAATTGTATTCCACATTTCTTTATAATTTAAGTAAGACATGTTCTAGAATATTCAGTCAATATTTTGATAATGCCAAAATTATGTTACAGGAAATACAGTGTAAAAGACATCTAAATATTGTATAAAGGTTAAAAAAAAGTGTAAGCGATGAAGTTTAAAAAAAACCCATGAGAAAAAATTGTTAAAAGACAGAAGAAATGGATTTCTTAGGCTTTCTTTTCCTGAGAAAAACCCACAAAACTTTCTCCTTGGACAGAAGATCATTTTACAATGGAAAATTGTTTTATTAAAAAAGAAGACCAAGTGTCATTTGAACTAATAAATATAAAATCCTACAGCCAGTATGAGGCACAAACAGAAGAGAGTCATGAAATACAAAATCGCTTCAATAAAAGGTACTGATGCAACTGCATTTATCCTCACCAAGGTCTCCCTTTTCCCCTCGAAATTCCTGCAGGATAAATGTGGAGTGGAGACATTCAGACAGCAGGGAAGGTTATTAAGATGGTCCCGAACCAAGTCCAAGGAGAACTGCCATGTAGTTCATTCAGTACGGGCAAAATAATGTGTTTATCATCAGATCATTCAAGTATAAAGAATTGTGCAAATTCTCCAAAAGATGAGTCCCTTTGCAGTTCATCCTCTGGAGCAAAAGAACCCTCAGCAACCAATGAAACAAGCAAGTGACTAATCAAAACAAATATTGAGTCAGCCTCAAAAACTGGGGGAAAAGATCAGGTGTTTTTCATGCGCTCCTCCCCTTATCCTTACCCATCCCTGCTCCGAACACATGTGTTCAGCTGTAAATCTATAACTGCACTCTTTTCTTCATATATCATATTTGTTTGGAGTTGAAAGAGGTTTGAGGAAGTTCTTTGTCAATCAGTGTTATTAATGACATGGTTGTAAATCTCACTGTCATGGAACTGACTGAGTAAATAAGTACTTTGTGACCTAAAGGAATATTTTCCCGGTGAGGAAACTGGTTTGAAAAAAAATGACTCATCTTTTTTTCCATTATACCTCAAAGTCATGCATGGGACTGAGCACTCATTCAAAGATGAACTCAGACTGTCTGTATCTCATAGGATCAGCAATGTGTAGATTTTAAAAAATTTTCTGTTGTTTTATTTTGTGTATTTGTACTTCCAAGTAACTCTAGGGCTTGCCTGGAAACAGATAGGGTTCAGCCATTATTTTCCTCTTTTTAAATTAGTATTATCCATAACCTGCCTCAGTTTCCTCTGCTATAGGGTCATTCTCCACACTGTTGCTGGTGTGAAAATTTGCTCATTTAAAGCCAGCTACAATCCATGCTTGTGTGAATGGTATCCCTGCCCCAGGCTGCTGTCTAGACAGTAGATGTGGCAGGATGAGCAGGGTGGACGGAGGCAGCAAAAGGAATTTGTATTGGCAGCCAGGTCCAGAGTACAACAGCTTTGTCCCTCGAGTCTCAGAACCAGGCTGGCCTTCGGCACAGTCAGGTCAAGACCCAACAGATGCAAACCTTTGCCATCCACCCCAGGTGAGATCATTCCCCTTTCCCCGCTGCTGTGGCCCTTCGCAGTTATCTTTCTTTCATCACATTGAAGTTTAGGCTGCCAATATGTGCTCAGCATGGTGCCTGCATCTCGTAACCATCTGCACAGTCACATTGTTGCCAAAGGCTGGGGGCTGTGTATGGAGTGGAGCTGCACTCTGACAGCCCCGAGAGATCTGTGCGCTCCGACTAGCTAGATTTTCTGGTAAGCTTTTTGATTGAATCCAGGTCATTAGCTTAAAGCTGCGGAGTCTTAAACAGTTCCTGTCATCTAGTCCTTGACTCAACTGAGACCAGCAGATCTGGTCAGCACAAAGCAGAGGAAAGCTGTCTATGGGGTGATCCCTGCAAGAAGTCCCAATCTGAGTGGCTCTTTCCTGCTCTCACATATCAACCCCTCCTCTCTTAATAAACCTCACAAGCTGTAGTGCTCTTGGCATATTTGCATACCTGTGCTAATGTGGCTGCTCGAGGCAGTGAGCAGAGTGCACCCACCTTTGCTACTGGAGAGATTATTCTTGCAAGAGGTATTAGAGGTGTCCAAGGCACTGAAGAGGTGCCTAATGACCTTTTGTTGAGATCTGGCTGAGTAAAGCCATCTTTTTTTTTTTTTTTTTTTTTTTTTTTTTTTTTTTTTTTTTTTTACAGAATCACACAACAATTTAAGATGCAAAGATATCACTTCAGATAATTTGGTCCAATTCTTGCAAGACTCAAAGTCAGATCCAGCTTTCACATTAGATCATCTCACTTGGGGTCACACGCAGACAAGTTTTGAGTATTCCCAGGGATGGAGATCCTACTAGAGATTTCAACAGGTTTTATGGATTTTATGCTTGATGAGAAGTCATCCACAAGTTAATTTGTGCCCTTGGATCTCACATAAGCAACTCAGAGCACTTCTGGGGTCACTTCTTATCTTAGATGTGTGAACACGCTTTTCCCACCTGGAAGCCAGCTGGACCAATACAAGACACAGGTTGGCTCGACTGTTTCTCAGCTAGGCTGCCTCTTCTCCGCCTCCTTTCCTTAGCTCTTCAATTTTAACAAACTTCAGCAAGAAGCTGTCCAGCAACAGAAATGATTCCTTTCTTTTTTCTAAAGCATCTGGTGCATTTGGAGTGCCACCAGAAGCACATAAATATTAGCTGTACTTCTGAGAAGAAGCCTTCACTGCTAAGAGCTTGTTTTACCCATGGATCTTACACAGGCAACACCATGACCCTGCTGTTTCCTTAACAATGACAGATGTATAACTGAGGACCAGATTCAATAAAATCCATCTGAGTTATTCTGAAATCAATTTTTTAGATTTTTTGTGGCCTTGCATTGGACCAAAATGATTATTTTTATTGAATTGGAATATACCGTGTTCTCTGAAAAGTAATTAAGGTATTATGCAATGTTAGTTGGAATTCAAGACCTTGCACAGGACATTTTATAATGCAGTGTAATGAAATTACATAAAAGAGTAAATGATTTTGCTGCTTTTTACTTTATGTTATATATGAATAAGTGACAGATACAACTGGATTTCATTTATTCAAAAAAAAAAAAAAAAAGCCTAATCTGTAGCTCTTTTGTAAACCTGTGCTATCTGTGTAAATCTTATTTATTTATTTTTTTTAATTCTAGGGACGTATGTGAGAGAAATCTTCATATTGAAGATAGGCTGTATTCTAGAAAAGCTTTCAGGGTGTGTACATGATGGCCTGTCATCATTTCAGAGAGAAACAAACCCAACTTTAAAACAGACTATGGAATTAGTTTTAATACAGAAAAATGTCTTATAAAATATTTTATTTTGGTAGAGAGCAAAAAATTGCATTCTACTACTTCTTCATTAAATATAAAAATAATATACACAATAAAAAGTTATCTAGTTTTATTAAACTAGGAATATATTAATATCAAATTCTACTTGTCTCAATTTGCTGGAAAACTGTAAGACTGGACTGTGATGCTGACATTGGCAGAAGGCATGATCTGAAAGCATGATGATATAAGAAGCTCCAGAATGGGGGGAGGAAGAGGGGTATGACCTCGAAAAGACAAGGTAATAACAAGATAAAGAAATTACATTTTGATTTCAAAACAGCGTACAGCACTTGTCTTTGAATCTGCTTCTAAATTCTTCCAGTGGAAATTTATTCAGTCAGCAAATGTTTTCAGTGCTTTTGTCCTTCTCTATATGCAGTGGTTCAGAAGTTTAATTAAGCAAATCTGACCCATTATTTATGTTTCAGTGGCAAGAGGGAAACATTTGCCATATTGCTTGTAGCTGATCACCAACAAAACAAGAAAGACTGGAAAAAAAAAACCCCTTCTGTCTTCATAGGTATAGACCTCAAGACTCGTTTTCTAGTTGCTTGGGCCATCCATAGTTTTGGGATAACTAACCACAGCTTTATTCTAGAAGGAAAAATAAAAGATAAGAGGAAGTCTATTACCTATTTACAACCTAGTCTCCTCCTTCTGCCTCCACACATGCTAGGCTGGCAGACATTTCCCAACCTCAGTTCCTTAAGTATTTTGGGAGCTGGTCTGTGATACATTGTTTATGAAATAAAATTCAAAATTTATTTTTTTTAACAAAACAATTATGACTTCTTTTATGAAAAGAGCATTATTGGCAGAATTATTGTGCTCTCTGGTGACCACCTGATCCTAAAGACCTGCTTTAAGGGCCAAGTTCACAATTCTTCAACTAAAAGAAATATAGTTGAGGTCAAGAAATGTTTTTGTGGTTTAGAGGCACATGCTGTAGCCCTGGAGCAAAACAGTAAATGTTTATTTTAATTAAATTGACAATGTGCAAAAGAAAACACTCATTGTAAAAAACCCCCCAAAACAAACACACATACTCTAGCAGTTAATCAGGACTATTGTGGAAGTAAAGTTGTATACAGTTAAAGCAGTTTTATGACAAAATAAGCAGTAGTAACCTCAGGCAGTTATTTTTATTGCACAGCTCCCTAACCCAGTAAATGTCCTAAAAATTGTAAGGCAACTAAACTCTGGAAAGAATATATTTGTGTTTTGATGGATAAAAGCAACAGTGTTATTTTATACTGCTAAATACTATAAAAATTCACATTATTCTTTTATTGTTCAGTTCTCAAAATCCTGTAGATTCAGTTTTGCATTTATAACTTTCTAAGGACATCATGATTTGATTTAAACATTTCAGATTTAAACCATGAGCTGTCAAAGGCAAAGCTAAAAATAAATGTTGTGTATATTTTTTGTCTCACAAGGGTGAGCAACTAATAGAAGAAGAAAAGGTTACTGAGTAAATATAGATTTGTGGATGGGGGGAGTGGGTATAAAGGTTCCAGATTTTTTTAGTTCTTTTATGACAGACTGACACAAACATTGAGAAAGTTTGACCTACTGTCTATGCAAACTGCAGCGAAAAGTGATTTATGTCGTATTTAAACTTGTGATACTGAGGTGGAAGACATTCATCTCATTCTACGGATGCTTGGAATAAATCAAAACTGATTTCTGGGTAGGACATTAAACTTGTTTTGTATAAAATTGAAGTTAAAAAAATATACCTGTGTTTTCTCAGACTAGTCTCCCTAGAAAAAAAAAATAGCTGGTAGAATGGTTAAAGAAAGTGAAGGTCTTCCTTTTACTACATAGCAAACGTGAACAGCTGCTTGGTTTGAAATGTTTTCCTTGATATGAATAATGGCTCTGGATGGAGAGGTCAAAGTATGAAATAATCATCAGCATAGCACAGCCAAACTTTTGGCAGTGAATTATCCAAATCCTATTTAAACACATTTTCAGAAGATCTGATATTCCTTTTGTAGCAACTGTGAGCAGGGTGAAGCCAAGGGGAAAGAGAGCAGATTTAAAGTGAAAAATAATGAAATTGTGGTTACTAGAACTCAGCTCAGACTATAGTTTACTACGAAACACTTTTCTTATGTGCTGAAGAAGCGTCATGTCAAAACTAAGGGAAATAGCTAATGGCACTTCATGCATTTCACAAATAGCAATCAAAATAACAACAAAAAAAGAATTTTTATATTGAAATTTGATCTGGTTTTTGCAATGTTTCTAAAGTGATCGGAACTTCACTGATATAGAACTTCATCTGCAATAGCTCTTCATGTATTGCTGTCATATGATTTGGGGTTTAAAGTAGTAGGAAATTGGAGCAGACCTTGAAGTTATTGTTACCAGACATATGTGTAAAAACTACAGGCTTTTACACGTATGGAAGTTGAAACATTTTCTCCAGTCAGGTCTCTAGGTCACAAATTTTGTGGAATTCACTTGTCTTTGCCGTGTCAATTTTGCTGTGCCCTGCCAACAGCATTCAAGGTTTCATTTATTTTATTTTAGTTTAATTAGTTTTGTGAGGATAAAGTAAGACTTAAAAATAGCAAAATCCAATGCTTCTATTTGGACATCCACAATTTTCACACACTTGAAGGCACAGGATTTGGTGTTTAATTGGACCAATTTGAAAATGCTGCAAAATTAAATGTCATTGTTTGCTTTAGTTCACCAAGACTGCACTCTGAAAGTTTCCATTCTGCTCCTTACAGACTTTCTTTCACCTTGGTAATGGATAATGCTCAAGCAAAAATATTTGCTAAGAAAGGGAAAGGATTTTCCTTTTAATGTTATTCTTTTTAACGACATGAAAATTACATGGCAGTAAATTCAGAAAAGAAATCCTAAGGCTTCTAATGTCTCGATAAATACAGTCTTGCTGAATTACTACCTCTCATATAACTTCTCCACTTGTTAGCATCCATAGATTTACAGGTATTGTCCTCTGCCCAATTTCAATGCTCAGTAAAGCAGAGATGGGATCTTGGTTTTAATCCAGCATAAATCCCTGATTAGTTTTATGAGGCTATCTCAGACAGAACACAAGGGGCAAATATAACTCCAGTGTGTACCAGAACTCAGGGATGAACAGAGGCTCAGGGGAGCTCAGAGCTGTTTTGAAGACTTTGGGATTGCTTTTTCTATTGTAATGCTGGCAAACTCTCGGTTTTGCTTTGACTCCTGAGCTAAAACTTTTGATTTGTATTTGTCTTTGAGTTAATAAATATTATAATCTGACTCTTGAAGGGGAAGAAAAATTAAATCTTTCCATCCTATTGGGACAAAAAGGATGGACGCTTCTCAGGAAACTGAATTGGGGATGGTTTTGGTTGAATTATTATCAAATCTCCCTAACAGATTTTACCTCTCTTTGCTTTACTAAAGCACCAGGCTTTTGCCTTTCTGCAGGGAGGGCAGTGGATGAAAGAGGACCCTGACTTAGTGCCAGCATTTTCCAAAGTATAGGAGGGGAATGGGGCAGAGGGAAGGGTTGTGAGGAGTACAGTGGTTTAAGTGTCATGGTTGTCTGTTATGGGAAAGCTGAAGGCGGAAAGAACAGAGGGAGATACTTTCATGTCTGGCAAGCACAGGTGTCTTTGGTGGCTGGATACATTTGTAGTTGCTGGGTTTTTGTTGAGTTCTTTTAAAGCTTTTTCTACAGTGTCAAATGTTGATCCCATTTGACAGTGGGATGTAGAAGAATGAGCCACTATTATGTGACAGTGGAGGGTATTAGATTCTACCATAGTCAGAGGTCCTTGCACTGGCACACACGATGGCAGGCCCAAAATATTGTGATGAATTCAAAATTGTCATGTTAAGGAAGCTTCTCAGTTTCCTGCAGGGACAGGAAAATAATATGTGTCAGGTGACAAAATCAGGAAATGAAATAAGAAACAAATGAGAAAAAGGAAGGTAGCCCTCATGGATATTTGCAGTCCCTGCACTCTCAGGGAGCTGATCACAATGATCAGATATCGAGAGGCCGTATCCTGAGTGAGGTAAGATTGGGTCTTGTCTTTATCTCATGCCTGAGATGACATCCAGTCATTGTCTGAAATGATATTTTCTGAAACAGTCTTCCAAACTGTAGATGTTCTTGATATTGACTTGCATATAACATGAATTGAAATGCATTTTGTTGAACTTGAAATATTCGTCTCTACAGTTTCAACTCCTATGCCACAGAATTTATTCTGATTATTTACTACCTTTTCAAGATTTTTGTGCAATTTGAAAACACACCAACAAGGATTTTATATCATCTCAGTCGTATGAACAACTTTAAATGAAGAACTGATACCCTGTTAGCAGCTCTCTGCCTAATGGACACCTCTTCAACAATTTATTTTCTGAGATCTGTCACTGAGCATGCCTTTTTTATGTGACATATGTTTTGTTAATTCTACGTATAATGCAGACATTTTGGTTAAAGTACTATGCTATAGTAATAAGTGTGTTAAAGTGCTATACTGTAGTGATAAATGTGTAAAAATACTATGCTGTAGTAGAAGATTATATTGTAAAGAATTAGTTATCTTCTCTTTAACAACCTGCTGTACCAAAATAAAGATAAGATCCTTTTGTTGGATTTGTCTTCTATAAAGCCATTCTGGTCCCAAGATGTATTTTCAGTTTTAATTGTTTGTTGAGAATTCTAAGTGACAAATTTCATGTTTTGACCAGCAGTGGCAATGCTCTGTGCTTTTGGAATAACTTCAGTTTTTCAAATTTTCTAAGATTGGGCTTCAGTGTTTCAGAGATACCACTGAAGAGTCTGAGAGATTAAAAGGAGTCTGCTGATTTCCAGAACCATTCAAAATGTAACTGGACACCTGAGCAACCTGATTTGACTTTGAATTTAGCACTTCTTGAACAACATCCAGATGGCCTCCAGGTGTCCATTCCAACCTAAATTTTCCAGTAAATCTATTTTCTATTTTAGATCCCAAATGTGGGTAAGTAACCTTGGGAGAGGGGAAAAAATTGAAATAATCATATAGCTGCATTGTATTGTAAGAAGTTACTGAGATGATCTTAAACCTGTAATCCATTAGTTTTTGAGTAATTAACCTGGCATCTTAAGAATTTTTATGTGTTATTTTGTACAAGATATTTCTTGACTGTTCTGAGTGCCTAATGAGGATTAATGTCCTGGTATGAAAGACTTCATTGGGAGAAGAAAATCAGGCAATTCTGACATCAATAAGACCTTTCTTTGTTTCATTAGTTGTTGGAGCTAAAAGGGTTTCTAAGAATCTTGTGCTCAAAATTACTGCCTAATTCAATGCCATGACACTTGACAGAGATGCAATGGACTTTGTCAGAAAGAGAAAGGGTAATAAACTGAGGGCAGCTTGAATTAGCCTCTGAGTTAGAGGAACACATATGGGTTAGAGACATCAACCAAATACATCAGCAAAACACAGGACAGCTTGTTGCAAAACTTCAGTGCTACAGGAATGCCATCACCTTGAAGTACTGAAGTAGAGAGCTGTGGTGATCCTGCCTTAGCTCCTTAGCTACATTTTCCCTCAAGAATTATTTCAGAATTACAATTTTATATTAAGTGCAATAAATCAGTTTCTCTGCAGCTATATCTGAAAGAAGTACTGTGCCTTTTATTTTTAGATGCATTAAAATCAATTTACTGTGATTAGTGCTTCTCCTTTTCTGAACTTCCTGCTTTCTGAGCTAAAGACAATTAGTTTGCCACGAACACCTAAATCTTAGGTGTGCGTAAAGCTCTGATTTAGAGTCAGGTTATGCTTGCATTCATCTCACTACAGCCTTTTTTTCCCCCTGATTTCAAGGCTGTGACTCCAGTCATGCCCCTGTTTGACTCAGCCTGGAGGATCTGACACACATCATTAACCTCCATAACACCTTTTTTTAAACAAAATGTGACTGAGTAGGATTATGCATGCTCTGTAGGAACCTTCCAGCCACCAGTGACCCCTGTGGCAGAAATCTCTCTTAGCCTGCCGTAGACTTCCCCAAGCAGCTATTTCAGAGGGAACAATTTCATTTATTGTAAATTGAAATGCCTGGTTTACTTTTCTCAGCTAACCCATGTATGAATATTTAGCATGAATCTATTTAAAGGAGCCATAGAATCCTATATACTGAGTTGGAAGGGACTGAAAAGGATCATCAAAGTCCTACTCCTGACTATAGACAGATAAATTTAATCTTTCCTGCACTTGTTTACATGTGATCCATAAAATGTTCTACCATAGGGACTTCAAGTTACTACTGATGGCACTGAATGGACCCCTTAGGCTCCAGAAGTGAATGTTACATTGGTAGGCATGTGGATCCCCGCCTAATCAGTACACTGTAAGATAGTACAAAGGTTGGTAACCCTGCAATGACTTGTGAAAATAGAGCTTTTCTGTTTAGAATATATTAAGGACAGAAGGTTATTGTAATAGGTATGAGTTTATCCTAATCACAGGGGCCTTCACTTCTCCCTTGAACATTAGCTAGGGAATTATGTAAGCCATCTTATTTTTGAGGCAAGATCAGCTTACAAAACTGAACCTCTCCGTGTTTATACATCCAGGAAGATGTCTGCATGTATATTCATTTTAATGTGAGTCATCGTCTTACTTTTTTAATCTAATCACATTCATTTTTCATTATTTTACCTGAGTAGGATTATAATGGCCCTTAGGAAATGATGCCTGCACTTGCTATCTGTGTTGTCACCAAACATCTGTGTTAACAGTGAACAGCTCCTACTGGGTAACAATAATGTTACTACTGTTACAAGCCATTTCTATCTCCTCTCACCTACCGGAGCAAAAACTTTGCCAAATATTTTTCTTGTTTTCCCAGTCTCAGCTTGAAAAATATGTTTCTTCCTAGATATTTTTGCTGCTAAAATTAATTTTCAGCTTGAACACTGTAGCCTCCAGCGCTGCAGCCTCTTCCTTATACTCCATGCCTGCTCATCTGAGTACCATCAAAGCCTTCATTCATTGCACCTCTGTCTCCTGCTTTAAAATGTTGCTTTGGCTTCCAGCCTCCACGAAACTCATTTCTTGTCATCTCAGATCTTGCTCGACTATGTTAAGCTTTCAGATGTGATTGCTATTCAGAGCAGAACTTGGGTTGAGAGCCAAACTAGCACTTAGGCAGCTTTTTTGCAAGATATGAATCACAAATCTTTTCTGTCCCATCCTCCTACTCTACTCAATAGCCTCTGTTCCTGAAGACACCCAAGATCACCCTGCAACATCCAGAGAACTCAGTACCCTTCCACAGTTCTGCAAGTGCCCTGAACCATCCCATACCTGCAGCTCCATGTCTATCTTTGGACCGTCTCCCAGTGCAGGTATTCTGCTATATAATTTCTTTTGCAGGCCTCACACTAACAGAGTTAGGCACCTAGGCAAATATTTGAATGAAGGGGAGCGATGATGTGTCCTCTTCTTAGTTTCCCAAAATCTTCTGTCACATCCTCACTTTCAGTCACAGTTTATGACCAAGCTGTTGCTGCAAAGAGGGCACTGTTAATGTTTTCCAACACCTGAAATGGCTCACATCAGCATCTACCCCTTCCTAAGCTGTGCCCTAATCACAGCCCCACATTAGGGAGACTTCTGCTAGTTCTCTCCACAGTCCTGTACAATTTGTGTTCCTCACTGGGAGAGAAGAAAGCATCTTCAACCCCGTTTTCTACACTATATCCAGACACTTAGGGAACTCCCTTTGGAGGTCAGAGAGATATAGGTTTGATCTTGTTTATTTGGCATCCTCTCCTAGTGAAAAGGGGAGGGCAGAGATTGAAACTTTTATTCACATGGTTAAAGACATTAAACCACTATATAAATGTAGGGGTCAATATTTTTCAGAGTGTTGAACAGTCTCCATACTCTAAATCTGGGAGAGAGTCTATCCACATTATCTTCAGGGATGAGGTAACACACTCTCCAACTTACTGTAGGAACCTATGAACTTCCCTGAGTCTGTGCCTTCACCCCAATTTTGGCATTGAGAACTTCTGCTTTGTTTCAACTGATGTGATTTAGGGAGTGGAAAGGATGAACGACTTTTATTTCACATTAAACTGGCATTGCACAAATGGATATGGCTGAATTCCATTATCTACTTTGACCATTATCTGACATTTCAGATGGAATTGATTTATTGAAATTATATTACCTCAGCACTCAGTGGTTACTCTCTGCCTTCAATGGGAAATTGTTCGGACAATCCACAGAGGCGTCATTTAAAAGGGCTGTCTAGAGTACTCCTGCAAATAAGGTAAGCAGCACTGGATCAACATGGCTAATGGCACCAAAGTGGAGGCAAATTCTAGTTTAAAAGGCTTGAAAAAGTAACAATTTATATGAGAGGATTATCAGATACACACTGCAGTGTTCCTGAAACTAATCCTATTGATTCCTCTTTCTTTTTCATCTTTACTATTTTCCCTGTATCAGGCAAGTTGAAGGAAAAAAGTGGGCTTCAGGTTTAGTTATTTTATTTATCTGATGAATATTTTATATGTGTTATCCCATAACAGCCTTTTCTACCACTACAATAATGAAATTTCTATGAGCACTACCATTATGAACAGGTAAACCTCATTTTTAAAAATGTAGTTGCAAAAATATGATACTGTTTCATACTCAACTTAGCAATCAGAGGCAACTGTATTTTTCTTAAAACTGTTCTACAGTAATGCAGAAGAGAAAAATCGAGCAGAGGCATCTATAAATACCTAAAATGGGAACCAGCACAAGGAATTTAGAGCATCTTCATGCCTAGTCAGTGCAGTATGCTATTGAGCTAATTAAGAACATCTAAATGTAACTTTGCACTTGGGATACCCTTAAAATCACCTATTAGTCCATCTGTATTTTTAAACTCTGTAATGAAGATGAAATCCATACATCCTAAGAGCTCAGTTTTGATGGTCACAGCTTGCACAGGGACCACCTAAACCTTGAAAGCCTTGCTAAAACACATGCTTTTGCATAAGAATTTTTTTCTTTTCAGATCAAGCCTTAGAGTGTTTGTAGGTTTTTTTGTTGTTTGTCTATTCATATTCATATTCATATCTTTTTATGTTTATTATAGAAATTCAAACTTTGATCAGTGACAATCATTAAATTATTAAATTAACATGCAGTCTTGTGAGATTTTTGTGAAAAACAGTATGATAACCACATGCATATACTCACTTTGGTTTACTAATAGTATTAGGTTGATAACACATCTTGAAATCCTTTATACAACCCTTCACTTATCTTCTGTAGGCTACTTTGCATCACATCATACCAAGAGAGAAATGTTGCTGCAGGCTGACCAAAACTATTAGCTCTTAGAAAAAGTGGTGCATGGTATGCAGGAGCACTGTAAAGATTCCTTTTTTGCCTTAAAAATCTAAGAAAAATATAGTCAAGGAACATTCAAGAAAATATTAGTAGGAAAGTCTATATTGGTCTGCATTGAGAACAGAGTAGAAGACTAAGCCTTTAGTTTTCAAAGTTGCAAATTGGTGAATTATGCCAATTACCATTAATAACACCTCATATGAAAGTGAATCTTAAAAATATTTTCTTATCCCAAAAGAAAAATTACGGGTTTGTAGTTTTTATGAGTTCGTGATTATAATCACTAAAACGACATATTTAGGAAGCAGCATAGTTTTCTTGTTAAAAGTGCCAAATAAATGCACTTCTTGTAAATGGAAAAGCTGGTGGTGGTGTCATTGGCTTCTCCAGCTTCTCACTGAAACTGCTTTGAGATAACACTGAGGTGTCTCAAGACATGTTCACTCTCACAGCTGGTACTACAACAGTGCTCTCCAAGGTAATGTTTAGCTACTAGGAAAGGCACAGAAAAGAATTCAGACCTCATGGAAGGCCAGCTGCCTTAATCCTGAGGTGAAAAGTCCACCCCAGAGTTTGGGAAGGTCTATTAACAGGAAGGACTGATTTCCTCAGTGATTTAGTTTGATGCCAGGAATACCAGTTTTGGTTAGTACTTCTAGTTGATTATTTCTACATCTAAAAATTATACAGTTTGTTTAGATGTGCTGGTTAGGTCAAGCAGCCATGACCTTGAGCTTAGTACTTTTGCAGTATATTTTTTGCTTTGGTCCAAAGTGGTGTATGTTACTCTCCCTCTTCTACCTTTAGGGATATCATAGCTTTAGCAGTGAGATAGTTTAATCATCATGCAATTGTGAATCTCTGTTTCTGAGGCTGGCAGATGGCTTGAAGTTGGCCACCATAATAACAACGTCATAATTCCTTTTAAATCATTACAAGATTATGCAGTTCTGAGGTCTTGGAAGCCACAATCCTTCCAGGGAAGAGGGATCTCTTTCTTCTACCACTCAAGATGCAGCACATTCCTCCCTCCTCAGAGTGTAAGATGGGTACCACTCCTCCATAAATCTCATAAAACCATGGAGCAGGACAGTTTCCGATGGGTCCAGGAATCGCCTTAAAGAAAATATTTGACATAAGAACATCTGTCATAGAAAAAATCCACATGAAAAGGACAGTATGTTTTTCTATCTTTTCTGTGTCCTTAGTTTTAGTTTTAGTAGACACCTTTTAAATGTGATACCAATTAATGTCAATTCCTGTCTATTTGTAAAAGCATCAATAAAACTCAGAAGATTTTTTTAGAACTTCAAAAAGTAAACCCAAAAAGTGTAAAGTATATTTAAGGTTCAGAATTTCAATGCCAGCATGAACTGTGGAGGCAGAACAGGACTGTCTAAAATGAAAAATTTAGACAGACATTTCATAGCTGGGTGACCCAAACCCAAAAGCCCATAGGAAAATGCACGATTATGGGTTTCACAGATGAAATAACATGAGAGTAAAGGAAAAATCTTGGCAAAACAAGGATGGGCTGCAAATTACCACCATAACAAATATGACTATTACATGTGATTGACTATACGAAATAATTAATTTGGAAATAGTGTCAAGTTGGAATATGGTTTTAGAAGGACTGTGAAGTCAGTCATATATGGCAAGCCTATCTCCCAGTTTGTACATATAGTTGAAGTGGTAACAACTGTTGTGATTTTATCTTGGCTTTCTTGATATATGACAGCTTTCTTAAACCTCAGCTGTGGAAGTCATGCAGCTATGGAAAAAAAACCTCAACCCAACTCAACATTTATTAAAAACCAGAAATATTTAAATTTGGGCCTTAAGAGAAAAGCTAGAAAGTATGAACAAACCATGCTCTGAAAATTACAGAAAGTGACTGCCACAAGCTCTTGATTAATAAAAGTCTACTACTAAAACTGAACGCGCTATTTTTTTGGTGGATGACTTGACTTAAAAGAGTTTGGGGCTGGCAAAAGCCCAAAATGAAAACTTCTAAAACAAAAACCCAAGCTTACCTGACTGACTGAGTAGTAGAAAATTCCACCAGACTAGAACTAACTTGTATAAAAATGATTACTTATCTTGCACTGGGTGCATGAACTGCAAGGCAGAAAATATATTGCACATGTCAGAACAATGTTTAGGGAAAAGCTACTGATGGAACATCAGGTTTCCTAATAGTAGTTAAGCCAAAAGTAATCTAAATATCACAGATCATATCTGGACTGACAGAAACCCCTCTATGGAACTAGAATGCACAACCTATTTCTTGCTTTATTTAAAATAAGATGAATGAAGACAATTCATCCTTGATCAAAATTCTTGGAAGACTGTTGCAATATAGGTGATTTGGCTCACCAGGAACACTAGATGACATGAAATGTAATTACTACAGGCAGTACATGTTCTATGCAGCATATGCTTCCTATTTGATATGTGTAAAAAAAATTACCTCAAAAGTACCAGCTTTAAATGTAAACAAGGCATGGTAATTTCACTGTGGAAAGATCTTGCAATAGCCAGTGCATGATAAAAAAATATTTCAAGAAGTTCCGCAGCCAGAGTTGTCTCTAACTCATCTCTTGGGTCTAAGTTTCTACCCCTTGTCCTTTACCTTGTGACAAGATATATTACAGATACCAAAGCCCCCTTTTACAATTTTTTAGTGTTGGGACTTCTGAATACTAAATCCAGACATCTCTTGAGTAGGGTAAATTGGAGGTGGGGAAACTAACTAGTCCTTGCCAAATGCTGACTAGGCTTTCTAAATTAATTTTTAGGCCGGACAGTAACCACAAATGTTTATCTAATCATAACATTAAAAAAACAAAAAACAACAAAATGAAACAAAACAAAATGAAGTCATGGGCTGAATTCGAGCCACAAAGGCTACAAGGTTTTTCACCTTTGTGATACTTAAAATTTTTGGGGATTTTGTATCAAGTGTATGTTTTAACAGATGGACATTAGAAGTTTAAATGTTTTTTGATGTAAATTCAATAGTTAGGAACCTTAGATGGGCAAACTCTGAATTTTCTATACAAGTAAGCACTAAGACTCTAATGTGTTAATGTAAACAAATCTTTGTTTCCATATTTTTGTATCTGTCTTATTTGAAACTGTAGAAATATGAACAGGTTAAATAGAAGATAATTTGTTCCTAGAAGCCAGTCCTGATGAGAAAGACAGGATTTAAATTCCTGTATAGCCCTACATTCACTAGCTAGTTCTCATTTTAAGAGGACACTCTGTGGAAATACTGCCTGTATTTTGTCTGCCTGGTACACAATTTAAAAAAAAAAAATAAAGAAGCAAAATAAAATCTCTAGGGCACAGGGTATGTGATATAGCCACTGTAGGTGAAACACAATATGGAATAAAATATATTGCATGTTCTGAGCAATTTTTAAATTTGCTGTTATCTAATTATTTGCTGCAATTTGTCTTCCGTTATATGAATTAAAGGGATTGCACATATTGATGTGAACGTTCTACTTATAAGGTCATAAAGACTTGAGCTGTTTTTCTCTGAAAGTTTTGATGAGACCTGGACAATTCTTGGGATGCTTCACCCCTTGAAATGTGCTGATGGGAAACTAAAAGGTGTTAACAGCAACTCAAAGCCAAGAAGAAAAATTCAATAATTCTTGGCAATGCTCCAAGATGGTCTCCTTTCAAATTAATCTGTGTCATTCTTCAGTCTCATTAGGAATTAGGGACTTTCAGATTCCTTTGGACATAGTACCACAATGGGAAAAGCAGCCTCTCCATGAAAAGCAAAAGAAATTACTGCAACAGAAATACGTAAGGCCAAACTCTGCACTTAGTTACTCTTTGATAAAGTTATTACAGGTTGATTCTGATAGATGATATGTGGAAAATGGCTTATCTTGGTTAAAAAACACTGACCTGATTTTTAGTGCTATGAAGTGATTTTCAGCTGCAGGCATTTAATACTTCTGCAAATGAATGTCCCAGTTCTCCATAGTATCCTTTCATTTGGAGTTGTAATTGTTTTCTCTTCTATCATACATCTTTTCCCCCAAAATTCCCTTTTCTTTTAAATTTGTTACATTGGAAAAAAAATTATGTTGTTGCCCTTTGCCTGGTGAATTTGGGACTGAAAGAAAAATCTGATCTGTTATTGTAGCAGTCAGGTTTAAAGGCAGTACATTGCTGTGCTTTTGATCCCAGATCAAAGTGGCATGGGTGATCTTGCCTATAAAAAAAGATAGTTCAGCATTTAACTCACTGCCTCACATGTAGTGAAACTATAACACTGATGGGGCTGGCATAGTAAAAAAGAGGAAAGGGAACAGATAAGATGTGAGGGCTTGGTTGGGTTTTGATTATTTTTTAAAATTATGGTAATATAGTGCTCATTGTTTTAAAGTGATGATTTAGTAAGGCTTTAGTAGTATGGATGTGAAATTGAAAAGAAAAGCAGCCGCTATAGATAGAAGCAAACTGTAGTTAATATTGATTTCCTTTGGATTGGAGTAGTGTTTTCTCTTTAAATACAGAGGTGGTGTCAAGTTATTATGAGATTTGCAGTGCAATGTGAAAACAATTTAAGTTAGCAATTATTTTACAACATTCATTAAATCACAGAATCATAATTACTAGACTTGAAAGGGACTGGAGGAGGTCATCTAGACTATCCCTCTGTCCTCATGGATATTTCTGTAAAGCCACCTCTAAGTGTAAAGGCTTCACAAATCTCCACTTAATCAGTGCTTCACTACTGTGAAGGAAAAAAATTCCTGATGGTAAATGTAAACTTTTCTTGCTGCATCTTCAGCACTTTATAGAATCACAGAATCATAGAAAGGTTTGGATTAGAAAGGACCCTAAAGATCATCTAGTTCCAATTCTCCTGCCGTGATCAAGGCTACCTTCTGTCCAAACCTTATGTCGCCTTATGTCTTAAGGTCTTATCCAACCTGGCCTTGTACACTTTTAGAGATGGGGCATCCACAACTGCTCTGAGTAACCTCTGCCAATGCCTCATCACCCTCATCGTAAAAAAATTCTTTCTAATATCTAATCCAAACCTACTCTCTCACAGTTAGAAGCCATTGCCCTTGTCCTGTAATTACGTGTTGTTGTGAAAAGTCCCTCTCCATCTCTCCTGTAGGTTCCTTATAGGTGCTGGAAGGTGCTCCAAAGTCTTCCTGGAGCCTACTTTTCTCCAGCCTGAACAACCCCAACTATCTCAGCTTGTCAAGATAGGAGAAGTGCTCCAGCCCTTGGATCATCTTTGAGAACTTCCTCTGGTCTTTCTCCAACAGGTCCATGTTGTTCTTCCATCTTCTATGTTGGGGACCCCAGAGCTGGACGCAGCACTCCAGGTGAGATCTTATAAGAGTAGAGTGGCGGAATCACTTCCCTTGACTTTGCTTCTTTTGATTCAGCTCATGATACTTGTTTGCCCAGCTCATTATGAGCATGGAGAATAGATTCTTTCCTTCTTTAAAAGTTTTTTTTTCTTCTCATCTCAAGCATTCAATTTTTTTCACAGGGCAGAGGTTTCCAGACTTCCATCATTCTCCCTACTTTATTCTGGACCAACTCCATAAAAGGCATGTCTCCAAATGCAACAGGCAAAATTCCAGATGGAGTTTTAATGTACAATGAATTCTCTGAAGGTGAAGCTCTTGTTCAAACAGGATCTTGCTTCTCCTGCAATGGCAAAACACTGCTGTCTCAGCTTGTGAGCTGCTGAAACCCCTCTTTTGCTTTTCCTGGACTGCTACACATTGTCTTGTTTGTGGAGCTGGTTATTTCTGTTTCAGTTGAGGACTTGAAATTTGTCCTTGGGGTTTATACAAACCCTTTGCAGGATGTGTTACAGGCCCCTAAGGGAAGCTGCTCAATTCACAGATGGTATGACTCCCAAAGCCACAGAGATTTGGAAATAGCTTTTTTGAAAAATTCTCTTCAAAACTGTTGATGAGGGGCAGAAAGTAGGCAATGCCAAAATGAATAGCAACACAGATATGTGCTTCTTCCTTGATTCAGTTGAAATGTCAAAAATCCTCCTTGAAATGCTACTGAGGTTTAACAGTACCTTCTGATCCTTGGTGGGTTTTTTCGCTTATCTCAGCACAAGGTGTGAGCATAGTATTACATCTTACTCTGAGTGTGCTTAAGTATAGCGTTTACTATAAGGTAACATAGAAAACAATATTAGTACTTAAATAAGGCAACATGAGCAGTAATTTGGCTTGCATGGGCAGTCATTGTATACATCATCTGCCACCACAGCTTTCATTAGGTTAATGGCAAATAAGATGCTGCAGGAACCACATATGTAAAAGGAAGAAATGATATAGGACTTTTCTGTGAGCAAAGAGCCAGAAAACCCATCTGTTTTCTGTATAGTCAAGAGATATGATTTTCCCTTCAATGGACTCATTTACCTTATCATATTCATTTACGTCATATAGACTAAGATAATTTTATATTGGTGTTTATCATAATGAAAAGGATGCCCAGTTCTCTCTTGGTATTTGTGCTTATGTGATTTTTCTTATTTGTAGATACTACAAAACCACAAAGTTACCTAGCTGAGGCAGGATTTTCTGTCCTAATAGCACCCTATCAAAATAAATCTTAATTTTGTGGATTTTTGTCTTCTTGCTTTTATGCTTCCTTTCATTAAATATCTATACAATAATGAACTGCATACATTTTTACTGTTGTTATGTATGTTTTGTGTGACACAACTGTATTCTGTTGTTGTCCATTTTTTCATTTTACCTGATATTTAAAATATGTAATACAATATTTTTATGGACTATCAGGAAAACTTTTGTGACAAAGTACTTGAACTGTTGCATCTTGAATTATGTGCAGCAAAACGACAATATGAGACAGAATGAAAGAAAAAGGCCTGAAATTGTTCAGTATAGCAAAACAAATACAATTTCTTTTAGTAAGTAGAAGACTGAGAAGTTCTGGGGAGAAACAGAAAGTCTAATGGAGTCTCATGGAGCCTCTTGGAGTCTCTTTATTGCAAATTCATCTGGTTTTATAGTCTAAAGATTGTTTAGGTTAACTCAACTAATAGACAAAAGGAAAGGTAGTCATGTGTCACTGTCCCAGAGACACAGGACAGTCACAAGATGATGTTTACATACTTAAGACATTATATCATAGTCTGACATGCTGTAATACAGCCTAACATTCTGCTACATCACCTGTGTTCATGTGTGTGTGACCGGCTGTTGTCCAAGAAGCTGATGTAATCGTGCAAAAGTGACAACTGCAAATGCCTGCTGATCTTTTCAAACCACTCTCCAGGAGCTGGCAACATTCACCAGCTAGCAAGTGACACTCTTTAATATAATACGAGTTTTAAACTTTGTACACACAAATAATTTCTGATAATTTCCCTCATAATTGTAAATGTATGATGGAGACTTGAGAATTTCAGTTCTCTCTTCTGGAGATTTTCTTGCCTACCCAAAGTCAAAACATAGATCTTTTCAAATCTCAACTTCTAATAATTAGTGTCTCGAGGTAATGCTGACATGAGAGGTGTAGAGCAGAGTCATACTTTGCTCAGTTTTAAACCTAGTCTGAGTTTTATCTTAATTTCTTGGGATGGTGTCTGTGAGAGCTGTCCTGTTCTTCCCATCTGAAATTGGTTGAGGTGAAAACAGCAGCCTCTTCAGTGCGTGACTCTTGCATTTCTGATGTTTATAGTAAACATGCAAGTAGCTTTGATTTCCTATGGTTCACCTCATGCCTGCTTCTTTCCAGACATCTGCTGAATTGTTTATTTCCATTTGGTAAAGAAAAAAATACAGGAACTATATTAAATTTCTATAATTTTGTCTAATTAGACCCAAACTTGTCAGAGACAAAATAAAAGCTTTGCTCTAGGAGTGCCAAATAAACATAAGAGGTAGCTGAATTACCAGTGAGGGTTAAGGAAGACAAGTTAAAAGGAAACTAAATTTGTGCCATTCCTGTACACTGAGAAAGCACAGAGTAGCCAAGACAGTACAAGTTCAGATATGACTTCATGTACTCTGCAGAAAGTTCCCAGATGTCCTAACCTTGAGATTAAATTTTCAGATTCAGGTGTTTTTCTCTGACAGAGAGGACAATGCTGTTTGACTAAGAGACAGTTTGTAGCAGCAACAGCAACACCTACCTGGATTTGCTGGTGGAGAATATTTCTGGTTTACTAGCCTCTCTTCTATAAGCACAAACCCCATGAGACCTTTTAATTGTTGTTGTTGCTTTTCTTTATTACTTTAAATGTAGTCTGTTCTCACTTTCCATTTTCAATTGAACCTCTTTTCCTCTTGGGAGGGTTTTAAATGATATCTTTCATTTTTATAAGGAAAAAGCCACTTGTTTAATACAGTCCATGCCAAAAAGATCACTCCTTTCAGGGCTGCTTTGGGAATCTGAGGAAATACTAGACATCAAAATGTATATGATACCAGTTTATATGTAACACAGTTTACAGTATTGCAATATAAAGTCAGATGATCAAAAATGTCACCTTTCACATCTATCTTTGAAAATCCTCCTCACAAGTCTTCTCTTCAGCTTGTCAAAGTCAGCCTCTTAACTAAAGTCCTCAGTAAGAGGCGAAGTACTCTGCCTCCTTGTAAGCCGTCTTTATGTACTCGCAAGCTTCTATAAGGTCTCCCTGGGGCCTTCTCTTCTCCAGGCTGAACAACCCATCTCTTATGGCCAGTCTTCATAGGGAATGCCATGTTATGATGGTGATACTCATTAGGTAGACACAGCACAGAAGAGACTGTGTTGTTCGCACCTGAACTGTTTTCAGTTGGAAAGAACAGACCAGCTCCTGCAGACACCATCCCAGGAAACTCTGACAAATCAGAGATTAGATTCAAAACTGAACACAGCTTCTGGGCAGGCCATGCCTGGTGGCCCTGGGTGCTGCTCCCCACTGCTTTCAGCTCTGAGGGCTCTTACAGGACTATGTGCCTCTGAGAAAGCAAAGAAAGGCACGAGGTGGGGGCAAGTAGCTGTAGAAAAATAATTTCATGCAAGAAGGAGAAACAGAGGGATTTTCAGAAGGACTAAAGGAACAGAATTTTCCCTCTTAGTGGAGAAGCTGCTGGATAAGGTTTAGGTCACCTCCACAAGGGGACACAAACCACCTGGCAGGCCTGATGGAGCTCAGGAACAAACCTGCTAGTGGTGCTTAAGTAGCTCGTTATGTTTCAACTTTCCAAATTTTCAGTATGGAATTGTTTCATCACTCAAATTGAAGGACTGAATGCAAAAAGCCTTTTTTTGCAATCCATAATTTTCCAGCTAACAGAAATACACTGTGTCTTTAGTATGAGAAGTGCCTGCCTGGTGTAAAATGCCTTGGTTTATATTTAACCCAGACGCGGTGTTCAGTGACATCTAGGGACTGCCTTCGAGAATTGCACTGTCTGGAAACCACATCATCTCTTTATGTCTCGATACAGCAGCTGGGGGTTTGAACCCTAAACCATCACTTCCAACTGTGGTGGTCAATGCTGAAGTTTGCATGTAGACACTTCTGTCTTCACAATGACTGAGAAATGCAAGAAGTCATGATCTGTGGAAACAGATAAATGCTGAGGCACTACTTTATATTTTCAATGAAACACTCTGAGATACTTATATATTGCAGGTTTTGACCTGAATAGAAAGTTTGTACTCACCCCTCCACAAGGCACCATGGGCAGAGAGAGATTTATCTACTCAATATACGTATATACCAGTATATATGAGGGTGTAGGCAGAGTGTCCCTGATTACATCCGAGAGTACCTAAGTTAGGAACTAACGTACAATATTATTGATTAAGAAACAAGATTCTTGTTGAGAGATTTATCTTTTTTCTCTCTCTTCAACAGCTGTAAATAAACATCAGTTTTTTCTTAGGCAGCATTTCTCCTCTTTCAATCTCACTTTAAAGATTGAGGAAGCTGCTTTTAATTCAATTTACCTTTTAAATTCCCTGCTGTTGATATTTCTGGGCATCACCCACCTGGGAAGAAACTGCTGAGATGGAGGAGCAATGTCCCAGCTGTGCTTGGCGTGGGAGCACAGGAGCAGTTGAGCATGGCACCACAGTTGTTTGGGGCCCTCATTGCCTTCTTTAAACAGGCTAATGGGATGGACTATGGGAATAGGACAAGGTCTGTCAAACTAAAGCAACTCTTACTAAAAATTCTTCCCTTTTTCAATCAAACCTACTTGGGATTAGAGAAATGAATGCAAAAACTAGAAACCAAAGGGGTCATACTGTTCTGCACAAAACATACTCTAGAGGTTTTGTTCTCATGACAGGATTCTTTCAAACTCAGGATTACTTTGCTAAGAAACCAGCTGGGCTGTAAAGGTGGACTGGACAGCAGGATGAGCCATAGTGGAATTGTGGCACCTTACATTGTTACTGTAATTTTGTTGCCAGTACCTACAAACCCTGGTAACTGAACCAGAGGCTGTTCCAACTAGGATGTCTACTAGTTAAATAAAAAGAAGGGCAAGAAGAGGTACACAAGGACCTTGTAGTCTAAGGTCCTAGAGTAGGCTCTATATAAGAGCACTAGAGCTCTTCTATTTATTCCCCTTTTCAAATCTACTGAGGAATATCAGAGCATTTCAGTGTCTGTCAGCTATCTCAGCTGTGGAATTATCTTCTCTAGAATATAACTTTGGATATGTGGTCTTTGGAAAAGACCATTGAAATCATTGAATCCAACCTATTACCTAACATCATCCCATTATCTAAATCATGGCACTAAGCGCCTCATCCATTCTCTTTTTAAACATCCAGGGATGGTGACTCAACCACTTCCCAGGGCAGTCCATTCCAACGTGAAATCACTCTTTCTATGAAAAATGTTTTTCCTAACTTCCAGTCTAAACCTCCTCTGATGCAGCTTAAGACTGTGTCCTCTTGTTCTGTCACTGGTAGTCTGAGAGAAGAGACCAACCCCCGTGTGGCTACGACCTCCTTTCTGGCAGTTGTAGAGAGCAATAAGGTCTCCCCTGAGCCTCCTCTTCTCCAGGTTAAACAATCCCAGCTCCCTCAGTTGCTCTTCATGGCTTGTGCTCCAGTCCTTTTACCAGCCTCATTGCCCTTCCCTGGACACATTCAAGCGTCAACACATCTTTCTTAAACTGAGAGGCCCAGAACTGGATGCAGCACTCAAGATGCGGCCTCACCAGTGCCGAGTACAGGGGAAGAACAACTTCCCTGGTCCTACTGGTCACACTATCCTTAATAAGGCCAGGATGCCATTGGTCTTTTTGGCCACCTGGGCAAACTGCTGGCTTATGTTAAGTTTCCTATCAACCGGTCTCCAAGTCTCTCTCTGCCTGGCCACTCTCCAGCCACTGTCCCCAACCTATAGCTCTGCATGGGGTTATGGTGGCCAAAGTGTAGAACCCAGCATGATGTGAAAACTGGTAACTTGATCTCCAGAAAAATTGCATGAATTTTGACCTGCATTTCTGATGTGGCAACATCAACCAGCTCTGCTGACAATTCATTTCTCAGTAACAGATTATGTACCGAGGAGTGGTGGAATGCAACATGCTTACTTGTTCATTTGCTTTATTTTTAAATTGGGATGTGTTTTTTGAATGTTGCCTGTAATATTACACTTCTGGGATGGATCCCAGTGCCTTTCATTCCTTGAGGTTTTTGGATTTGTGGTTACTCTGGTGGTTGCTGAATAACATTCACTGCATGTGCTTATGACCAGGAAGACATTTGTGCTATTACAAATATATTGGTGGTTAAATAACCTTGTTCTGTTTTCAATTTCATACTGCACGTGTTCTCAGGATACCCCGGCTTTCACTGTGTGCCAGTCAGACTGTGGTGATGCTGCCCACTCCTGGCCTGCTCAGCTGAGCAGTTCTTACACCATGGCTCCATGTGGTTGTGCACCCCTTGTGTTCTCCTGCTGCTCCACCGATAGTCCGATTGAGAGTGTGGCTATGTCACACCAGCCTGAGCTCCACACGACTCTTGTGCCTTCCTGAGCGAAGCAGCTTGCTCCTGGTTGCCCTTGGATGGGGATGCAAAAGAAATGAGTCTGCATGCACCAATCCACTTGCCCTTGCCCTGCTGTTTGGTGGTCACTTGAGGTTCCTGCTCTTCTCTCTTCTGCCATCTGTGTCATACAGGTTTTTCTCATATTAATTACTAACTTACTTATTTGCTTATGAATAGGATACATTATGTTTCTCCCTGGAGAAATCAAATGCTCCAAATCTGAGGTTCCTTCAGAGAGAAAGCTGTGCCCAGGCTTAGCAGAAATAATTGCCTTTGCCCCAGTCTAATGACAAAGAGATAAGCAATCTCTATTGCCCAGGAGTTTAGTGAATCTATCTTCCCTTCTGAGCAGCTGAGCCTAGTGCTCCTAGGCTCTGGAATAGTTTCCATCTCTCAGAGAATACAAATAATTCCTAAGAACAAACCATTCTACCACAGTTGTCATATATTTCTTGGTTGAGTTATCAGCAATAACTTATCTATTATCCAAGGTTTATTGTTTCGGCACCTTTGGGAAACACACATGAAACACAATGAATATAAATCACATTGCATTTTGACAGTATCTTGAGATTTATGAAGAAACTAAAGAGAAAAAAAAAATACATTTTCTATGTGAAAAGGATGGGAAAATTATTGTTTCAAAACCCACTTGGAATAATCTTGGTCTAGCAAGATGATGTGAGTATATGTTCAACTTTAGATCCTTGGAATAATGCCAGTGACCTGAAAATAGTAAGGGATTTTTAAGCACCTTCACTGGAGTCAGTGGTGGGGAGGGAAGCATACTCTTAAGTCTTGGGTAGACTGACAGAGAATGCTTTTGAAAATCCTGCCAACAATTTTACTGTTTGTAACAAGTCAATAGTCACAAGAAAGCATTTTCTGTGTGATTTTCAAGGAAAAATCCAGAAGCGGGAACAGCTAAAACACAGGGAAGCCTCATTACAACCATGAATCTCTGTGCAACCCGGAGAATGTCAAGCTATAACACCACTGACATGTTCCATGAAAAATATTTGATTTCTAGTTTCTCTTGTACAGATTCTGTACAGATTCTGTAATATGCCTCTAATCATTAATGTCATTCCCAGAGCATGGAAGCAAGTGACCTAACTTTTTATCAATTTTTTTCCTCTCACCTGTGTCCTAGGCAAATTTTTCAACTTCCAATCAGATGGAAAACAAAACAAATAAAAGTTCTGCTTCTGTTGCCCCAGTAGAAGAACAAGTTGGCTGTCAGTCTTGCTTCTAGCTTTCCCTGGTTGCCCATTCAGCTCAAGGTATTGGTCTCATGACATCCACCTCTGATGGAGGCACAAATCTGCGTCCATGAAGATACATCTTACATAGTTGCTCCAATAAGATGTCACGTGGAATACCAGGTTGTGGATTTTGATGAAATAAAATCTTATTCCTACATAAAAAGTGCCATTGGGATAAAACCTTGATTGTTTGAAACAAATTAAACAGCTTCGGGTTGGATTAATGCCTAGTTTGATCAAAAGCACTCTTTTAAAAAATATAAAAATATTTTCCCCTCAAAACTTTCATTAACCCATATTTTAGAGGTCAGTCACTAAACCAAGTTATTAATCAAACCACAGGATCAGCTAGGTTGGAAAAGACCTCTGAGATCATCAAGCCCAACATTTGACCTAACAGCACCTTGCCAACTAGACCGTTGCCCTAAGTGCAACATCTGATCTCTTAAATAATTCCAGGGATGGTGATTCCACTACGTCCCTGAGCAGCCCATTCCAATGCCCAATCACTCCTTCTGTAAAGAACTTCTTCCTAATGTCTAACCTAAACCTCTCTGATGCAGCTTAAGACTGTGTCCTCTTGTCCTACTGCTGATTGCCTGGAAGAAGAGACCAACTCCCATCTGGCTATAACCTCCTTTCAGGGAGTTGTAGAGAGCAATAAGGTGTCCCCTGAGCTTTCTCTTCTCCAGCCTAAACAACCCCCACTCCCTCAGTGACTGCTCTCAGGACCTGTGCTCCAGTCCCTTCAGCCACTCTGTCCCCAGCCTGTAGCTCTGCATGGGGTTGTTGTGGCCAAAGTGCAGGACCTGTCATTTGGTCTTGTTAAAATTCATATGGCTGGATTCTGCCCATCTATTCAGTCTATTCAGATCCCTCTGCAGAGCCTTCCCACCCTCCAGTAGGTCAACAGTCCCCTGCAATTTGGTGTCATCTGAAAATTTGCTAATGGTAGATTCTAATTATGTAGTGGAATTATGTAGTGGAATTATGTACATAGACATAATTCTTAATTTCTAAAATAATGACAAAAACCTATAGTTCAAAGAAAGAACAAAATTAACACATATGGATTAGAAAACTACTAGAAAAATTAAATCAGAAGAAATAAATATCTTAACCATGTGATTATCACTGAAAAACATAGTGAAAAATGACAAGTCCCAAAGTAAGAAAGGATACTGGAAAATCTTTAAACACATATACTTCTATTTTCTGTTCTTTTCAAGACTGCAGAAAAAGTAGCATTAGGAATTTTTGACTGAACACACATGGAAACACAGGCAATGCTAAGAATAGGACATCAAGTCCCAGGATAACAACTTGTCCAAAGGTTTTTGTGCTGCATGAAGCCAGCAATTTAGAAGCACAAGACCAATGCTCCTCTGAAAAGAGATAATGACTGATCATTTAATGCATGATATGACCAGGTTCATGAGTGGCAGAAAGCCTGTAAAGACAGACTTAAACATCAAACATCATTTGCCTATTCAATGGCAGTCCTGCTTACAAGATTATTCCCATTATTTTCACTATTTCATAACCTTTAGGTACTATAGGAACTAACATTTAGGATCCTTTTCTCATGAAAGATTAGATCGGATGAACTTTCCAGACTGGGCTGTTCTGTGATCCTATTTATCTGTGAAAACACAGTTATTTGCTTGGGGTTTTTTTAATACTTTAAGAGGTCCAGTTTATACGTACTATTAAAATAATTATCTTCTTCCAAGAAAATATAAAAAACCTGGTTCTGTGTTGTTCTGCAAACCTCTGCACAGGCGAAAAAAAAATGCAACACAATGGGATAAATAACCCTTCTTTGGGTCTGCAGCAGAGGTAGAATAAGCAAATGTGAAGTTAAGAAATGTCAAGAACAGATTGAGAAAGGCTGAGAACAGAACAACTGCCCTGAGTTCAATTATTCTAGTGGATTATAAAATTTGAAAAATGAATGTTAGAAGATATAGAAGAGGACATTTAGAAATGGTCGTAAGTCCTAGTAGAATAAAAATAAAGACATTTCTAGAAGAGAAAGCTTAATAGGAAGTTTTTCTACTGTTTACAAAACAAGTGGAATTATGAATGTTAATTTTTAAGTTCAGTTTTTGAAGGGGAACAGGGTTGAGAGCTCAAAGTCAAAGTGTCTGCTTTATGTAAAACATTCTCTTAATGCTAATCTGATCTTTATGTACATTAGCGAGGATGTATTCACTCTGGTGTATACAGCTTGGTTAGTTTTATCCTGTTAGTACCATTCTCTCCTTGATGCCCAGATGAAGCATATATCACATTCCAAAATGGACCAGTGAACTGTCTATATATTTCTTTAGCTCTGTTGCCAAGGAACACTTAATGTGATGCCTGTAAAGTGGTGTTGACTGGCTTTACCACTTAACAGGCATCATTTGGCGTATCAAAATATAGCATATTTTTCTGCAGATCTTGTCTTTCTCATGTCTTCAGTCTGCTAGAGCTGTAAAAATACACAAAAACTCCACCAAACCAAAAAAATCCCATTCAACCAACCAACCAACCAACCAACCAACCAACCAACCAACCAACCAAAAAAAACCCAGATGAGAACAAGATATTTAGTGTTTTATCTTAAAGACAGCAAGTTCAAATATATTCAGGTACAGCCACCAATTTTTGGTCCTTCTTTCTCACACAGGCAAATTGAAATGTAATTTCTCCTATGTAGTAGATTTCTTTAGCTTTTTAGCACAGTTACACCAAACTGTGAGAGCTTTCTAACTTGCATTACAGCTTGAAATGTGGTTATATGACCCTCTCCTCATGCACAATTTATATTCTTAGCAGCAGAAGCAGCCCAGGTGAGAAACTTGCTCTCAGAGGATGCCACACTGTGCTGGTGGTCATTAAAACTGAAAAAAAAAAAAGGGGTACAGTGTCCTAAAAATGTCTTCTTGCCTTGTGCTGACCTGAAAAATGTCTTTGCTGTTTAGATCAGACCAATGTTTTTGTCTACTGGAATCCATTCTGCACCATCTCTCCTAAAATCAAGGACAGGCACTAATGTTTGAACTGTGCCTGTGCTTGTTAAATACCTGTCATAATCAGCTCCTACTTCTTACACTGAGGTCATTAGACCTCTTTTCATCCCACACAGAGTGCTTGCATCTAGTTTCAGCTTTATGTGCTCCGTTCACCTCAGCTCCTTACTGTATAAAAAGCTCAGGTACATGCAGGAAAGCTGCAATGGCTGATGGCCACTGATGTTACACTGCAGCTTGTTTCTATACCTCAAGTCCTAGAGGGTTTGTTGCAGGTCAGTGAGGTCTCCAGCCATTCAATCCACTCTTTTCTTCACCTAATTCATCATAGACTTAAGCATCTTGGAGAAAAAAAAAATAGATGACATTCAGCAGCCTTTCCAAGTGTTGTCAGCATCACCAGGATCTCACTATGCCATTGAGGCATTGTAAAGAGGATACAGAAGGAATCTAGATCTGTCCTTACACGTTTGGCTTGTCCTTAGAGAATACAATAATTAAAAGCAAATCTTAATTTAAGACAAACCCATACACTGTATCTTATTTATTAGAGCAAAAGCATATTTGGATCCCTTTCCATCAACAGTTCTAGCTACAATGAGTGTATGGATATCTGCTAAACTCAGCATAATCTGTGCATGCTGTAGAGGCTGGGCGTCTGATTAAATGAACAAATCTTTCTTTTTCCCCCCCTAAAAAGCACTAGGGATATATGAAAAAATTGAGAAAAATAGAAACCAATATATATGGCAATTACAGAATTTTCTTATGTTTTAAAAAGAATTGTTTCTCAGAGGGGAAAAATCCCAACCAAACTTAAGTAGCTTTTTTTCAGGCTGAGCTATGCACTTCTAACACAAACCCTGTCCATTTTCTTGTTCTTCATATCATAAAGTCTTCCTTGTGGTGCAAACACCACAATTTTTAAGTACTTGAAGACTTTTATTTGCCTATGCCTGCATTGAACATTTTTTTTTCTGTCTTTTTTGCACCTTTAATTACATTAAATTGTAATCTCAATTAATTCTCCTTATTTTCAGACTATCAAATTCATTAAGAACCTGAAGGGTTGTGATGCTGTGATACCACTAAAACTGTCCTCTAGACACTTTCATTTCCCTGTGAGGCCATGGAGAGGACTCAAGCCAATGGAAAGTCAAGCCCAATGAAAGCTGTAGGACTCTGGTTCAGTGTTGAAAGAATGGAGAGGAAGGGACAGAAGGTGTTTTTTTCCCCCCCACTTCTACAATAAACTTTTGTTTTCTTTCTACAATAAACTTTTGTAAGTTAGCTCGGTAGTAGATAGCAGTGTTTTCCTTATTTAGATGATTAAAGTAATCAATTTCATGAGGCCCTGGAGGAACCATCAATACATAAATACTTGTTTTCCTTCATTACCTCTCCAAAACACTGACTTCTTGTCTCTGCTGGAAAGAAATATGAACTGGTGAGAAAGGGTGGAATTCAAGTGGACAGGGGATTCTAAAGACTTTCGTTTGTTCCTTGTAACTTCACTCTCCAGATTGAATAAAAGAGCTGGTAAGGCTGCAATCTCATGTTGAATGTCCTGGATACCAGCCTGAAAACTTGCAACCTTCACTCGGGGTATGGATCAGATTTTGAAAGCTATGTCCACATAGCTAAACATTTTCCAAGAAAAATGCCATCCATGCCCGCTGCCTGCCTCAGCTTGCTGTGCTGGAGGTGATATTCATAGAACTGACCCCAGGAGGAGCTTTGGGAGAAGATACTCCCCAGCAGCTGAGGAACAGCAATAACAGAATTTCCTTGCATGAAATGTCATGGAGCATTAGCCCTCTGAAAGGACGGAGTGATGGGGAATTTTTGTAATATTTGGTTCATTGATTTTTTACTTTGTGGCTTGCATTTCCTCCCAGTTATAAAAATGATCTGAGAATGGAATAGTAGTAAAGCATTACCATAGCTTTTCTTCTGATATGGGGAGATTTGGGTCTCCTTGTTCAGAATCTCACGCTCTGGGTGCAGTGTAAGCACCCTGAGGCAAAGCCTCACCAGGAGTACATGGGATTCAAGCACATGATACAAACTCTCAAATGTGGTCCTGATGCTTTCATCTCTCTTTGCATCCTTTTTTTCTTTCATACCCCTCAAATGTCAGGGTGCTCTTTGTTCACATTCCTTGTTGAGGGAGCAGGATGCAGGTACTCAGGGTGCTGTTGGCTGCCTGAACTATGCTTTAAACTGAGGTTATTTGTGTTAGAGCTAGGTAAATAAACTAATGCTAATACGTCCTTTAAATATTTGTTTAGTTACTGCATTCTAGTGGTGTGGCTTACACACTACCACATCTACTTTTGTAGGCAGAAAGGCAAACCATTCTTCTGTGCACTTAGGGTCTGGAAGCCAAGTGTCTGCTTGAAAAAATCTCGAGGGACTGATTTGATAGACATCCAGGAATACATGTTTATAAAGAATGCCTCAATGCCATACATAAAAGCAGGGATTGCTACAGTGCCTTAAAAAGCAGAATCATGACAAAACCCAAAATCATCTAGAAGATATTAATAGTAAGGTTTTAATCTGTTCTCTTTGAAGTAGTTATTTTCCTTAAATGAAGAGTGAGGGAGATGCAATATCTTAGTAGGTATCAAGTTTACTTGTCTAAAAACTATTTTCATAATACTTGTGTTAGGGTTTTCATATCCTTACCAGTGTAACTATTTTTCTTGCAAAAGTGCAGTCTTTGGTCAGCAATCTCACACAATTTCATGAGCTGTGTGTAAACCCTGTGACTAAAATTAAGTGGCTCATCATCTTTCAATGGGAAATTATGCTAGAAAACAGGGAAAGTTGACTTGTGGTTTTGAACATTACTGTATACAAGATGGCAGACAGTCTCAAATAGTTCTCCACAGTTCAGCCAGAGGGATCGGATGACCCCAGAGCACTGAGAGAACTGGCACATAGAGGTAGAAGTCTCGTAGAAACCATTATAAATATACCCATCACACTGACTGTGGTAGCTTTTGACTAGAGAATAATAAACTTTCTAGCTATATATAATGAAAGAAAAACACAAATCCAGCATCTACTGAATCATTTGTCATTATTCATGATTTCAGAACAATTTTGAAGAAAAACATAAGTAGAGATGCAGAAGAAATGCAACAGTACTTACCAAATATGGATTCTGCAAAGCTTATCTGGCAGCTTTTGTGCTAAGCTGTTCCTGGATAAGGAGGATGAATCAGAGCCAAATAACCCGGACTTGTCGAAAACACTTGCTATGATCATGTCCTGCATGAGAACTGAACTGGGATGGAGGAGATGAGGAAAATGGATAGCAATCATAAGGATGGAAATACTTCATTGGGAGAGATTGAAGCGTTGCTTCCTGTGGTATCTATGGAACTATAAAATGCTTTTTGTTTGAAAGAGATTGGTCATGAGATGGGGCTGATTTAATATTTTAATTGATGGTCTTCTTATACAAAAAGGTTACTCACAAAGTTTAATAAAAACAGCACAGAATAGAAATAGAGCAACAGGGGCTATGAATTAGTTTCAAAAGTAACATATTTTAAAAATTAGGCAGTGGAAGGTCCCCAATGTTCTGATGGCAAAGTATAAACCTACTTAAAAAAGTTCAAAAGCATGTTTATTTTCTTGCCAAATTGTTCTCAAAATGTGGTTTTGTGAATAAGCTTGAGTTTTGTGATACATTTACCTACTCCTGCTTTCCTTCCTCAGCACCGAATTTTTCTGTTTCTCAGCTGCTGACTGTTTTGAAGTGACTCTCATGACAATCATTGGGAAGGAAAACAAAACCCCAAAAGGAAGAACTCTTGTGTTTCGAGATACCAGCAAAAATGAGTAACTGGCTTACCGAATTTTCCTTTGCTTTTTGGCAGGATTATGCAAAAAGCAGAAGAGAAGGACTTTTTTAAGAATTAAGGCAGATGCTTGCTGCAAAAGGAAGCTCCTACACAGGGTTTCAGACAGCTTGACAGGGTAATACATTTTCACTGACACACTGAAAGAAAACCTCAACATGTATCACTAACAGAGTTTTTGAAGGGTAAGTGCGCCAGCGAGCTCTGCTGTGTACATTTGTCTTGCAGATGAGCTTAAGCAGCAGCTTGTGCTTAAGGGTGAAGCTGAGGGGCAGAATGATCTTGCCACATCATCGAGCTCTCATGTAACACACTTCCTGGACCTCGCTTGTGGGAAAACTAGTTCTTGGGGGTACCCACAGGCAGTCAGGAGGATTACACTAATCAGTGCAGGTGCAGGGGACAGGGTCTGACTTGCTTATTGAGGAGCATACTTGGGAAGAATCAAGAGGGTGTGTTTTCTGATGGGGATTTTTTAAGGGCAACTCGCCAAGCATTTCAGCAGCTAATTATATTGGGAGTTTATTTTTTGAAGTACTTATAAGTGATCCAAAAAGAGGGAGGTTTGATTCTTCCATTTGACATGTGCCAAATATAATTGGAATGATCACACACTGGTCAATCTGTGAACAAATTGGATTTGCAATTTTGGCAATCACCTGGCTTTTGAAGGTGCTTTGGAAATCAGGGTGGTTTGTTTCATGCAAAGCTGACAGTTGGTGCACAAAAAAAAAAACAAAAAAAACCCCAAAAAACCAAAATAAGCATATCTAAGATGAAATCTGAGTCTTTTGAAGTTGATGGCAAAATTCCCATTGGCCATGATTTCACCTCAACTCTTTCAGCAGTGAACCTAGTATTTCCAAATCTGCCTAAAAATTCTATGAAAAGTAATCTAGTGAGTTATGTTTCCTCCTTCCAAACATTCCCAACTGTAAACACTGTGTATGATCAAGCTGACACTGTCCTACTGTAAAACTCACATAGTTTATAGAAATTAGGAAGAAAGGGAAGTCAAGACTTTCTTTAGCTCAATAACATAATGGGAGGGGAAATGTCTAAAAGTGTTTAAAACAAAGGCTGAGGATTTCTTTTGTTCTATCTTCAATATTATTGACCATCTGGTTCCTAAACTTTATAAGGCTATCATTCTAAAAGTCTGCCTCAAGGTCAGTTATTTCTAGAAATTTCTTCACTTTTACTCCTTATGCACTATTTAAACTGTATTTTTCCTTTTTTTTTCAAAGTCTGTGAGATTTACTTTTTAAAAACCCCGAAAGAGAAATGGGAAATAAGAAATAATTTCTTGTTCTGAATATTGCCATTTCATCTGTTCTCCCTATTTATAATCATAATTTTTATTTTTATTATTAATTTTAGGTTTCCTAAAATATATTAATTAGAGATTAAATTTAATATTGCAATATGTGAATATAGGCACAAGGATGCAAAATTTTTTTCTAATTCAGAATTTCAGTTTCAATGCTTGGAAGTTTTTTTGAATGTAATAGTGGATAAAAATTGCTTTCAAAACAGTTTATTAATCCAACTGTCTAATGAGAAGCTCTATCAAAAGCCAAGTTAGCTATTGTTCTGCTGGCTGCCACTGACAAAGTTTAGCCTGTCTGAGAGCAAGACTCCCACTGAAATGGACTGAGCAATCAGAGTTCTGCACTTTTGAATGGCAGCCAGACTATACTCAAAATTTACTTCTTTCATGAATACTATCCCTATTGTATATTATTTCCACGATAAATTTGCTCCATAATATGAAGTACAGATACTCAGTTAATGATCAGGTAAATATAAAAATATAAAAGTATATTAAAATCTATGGAACTCCTACTAATGTTAGCATTTTAACATTAAATAAATGTGCAGAAAAGACCATAAAGTCATGTAAATAAATGGCATTGATTTTCTGTAGTTACAGAATCACCTGAGATATCAAGATATTCTTTGCATTTCTTTCTAAAAAAAATATCTGAGTAGCTCAGTGTGGCCCATATAATCATAGAAGTCAGGTGCCACAGAAATATCTAAGAAGAAAAATAACGATAGCCATCTTTTTCTCCTTTCTTGCCTGTGTGCCAAATTTTCTATTTAGTTTAAAAGTGTATTTTTCTTTGATTCTGCTGAGTTGATACACATAAACAAAGGAGAAAACAAAATTTCCAGGACTGCAAATGCAAAGAAATAGTTGTTTTAGTTAGTTCTGATAGGTTTTGGAAATCACATGGATTAGGGATCGATGTGCAATGGCCAAAATGAGAATTCCTTCATTGAGGTTTGTGTGGTCCAGTGTCAATTTATTTGCTCACAGCTGAATGCTTCTGACTTACTGCTGCTGCCACTCATTGTTCATGGTGATTGTAATCCACAGGAGGGACAGTTTTGCTATCAAAAATTACAAATAGCTTTGCCTGTGACATAATTGTTTTTCAGACAGCTTCCAAGTTCTATCTGTATTTCTGGTTTCACAGAACACTTTGCAGATTTCTGTGCAGTCCTCATGTGGGGGCCTTGCTATATTTGTGCTGTGCCAATTCTAGGCTTTTGGCTTTACAGGGAAAGGATAAGGAGAAATAAAAGGGTGTTTAATACCATCTGGAACTCGACAGAACAACAGACATCTCTTCTGTTAATCCTTAGTTTGTCCAACAAGACTTGTGACTCTTCCTGCTCTATGTGCTTGAGAAAACTGGTATTTGGGCAGTAGTGTCTTGTACGCCTCACAAACATTTATCAAGAAGCCTTGGTCAGCTTCCCATATTGCCACAGTGACACTAATTTAATTTAAAACTTATAAAGTTTTAGGGAAAAAAAACCCCAAACTAAACAAAAGATAAGAGGATGGTAAACATGGATACTCTTGAGCTAATACAGAGCCCACTGCTGTTCTTGCTGACATCCTTCGTTTCTTTTAATCTGTGATTTTCCTGAGGCTGTAACCCTATGGTTGATGACACATTAGCCAACAGCTCTGTAAATTAAATGTTTGTTACTTTACCCCAAACTCTTCAAATATGTTCAGTGAGGTAGCTATTTTCCTAAAAGAATGTCTGTAGGTATTCAATCTAAAACTCTTTAAAGTTAGTTCCTAATGATTTCAAGAGCCATTGGATCACACCTTTTTAGCATATAAGGTATTTCAATATAGTTTCCTTTTTGTGGTTTTGTTTAGGTGTTTTTTTGTTTTGTTTTTGTTTTGTTTTGTTTGTTTTGTATGTGTGCATTTTGGCTTGGTTTGGTGTGTTGTCGTTTTTTTCTTTTTCATTTTGGCATTTACTAAAGAACTTCTAACACCACTGTGGAAAAGCAGCAAAAATGTGTCTTTGCTTTCTTGCATTATTTTTTTTTTTATTGGCAATGAATAACCAATTCTGTATGTATTATTCATGTGATACTTCTTTCCACAGAAGTTTCAAATTAGATAGAATATGTAGCATCTGTGTACTCTCACTAGCAAACAGCCAGCACCCAAACCTGCCAAATGAGAAGGTGCCTTTGCTTGGCCTGATCTCCTGTTGGCTTTGGGCCAAGTAAGCTCAAACTGTGGCCATTTTTAGTGTCTCTAAAACAGACTATTTGTTGTCTGTTCACTTGAGGGTAAGCCAGGCAGGTGCTTAGGCAACAGTGCCTTTCTAAATGAAATAGGCACGTACACAAGAGAACCTAGCACAGAATTCCATTCTGCTGTGAAGGATCACTGCTGCATTCACCACTCTTCCCCCACCATGTTCCCACAGCACAGTGCTTATTTTAAACCTTTTTTTTTTTTTTTTTTTCCTTTCCCACGTTCTGGCTTCTTTTTGATAACATACATATAATCGTGAAAATATAAAGGGGCCAAAGGTTTGCTTTTACAGTGATGGACAGCAGGGGTTCATCCAAGATGGCAAGTCTTCTTTAGGATACCGCTTTGATTATTTTGTGGGTACATATGAACCTTACAAATGATTTGCTTTTGCTTTCTTTAACTCAGGGAGTTCACCATATTGCTGTGCTGTCCCTTAACGTAAGTACTAGTCCAAAATGATTGTACACAAGCAGTAATTTGAGCAGTGCTGTCAAGGCACTAGCATGGAGAATCTGACAGGAGTGGTTTAGAAATAGACTTCCATCTTTCAAATATGCCTGTATTCAGTTCCTTCCATGCATTAGTCCTTGAAGTGTTTTAAACACAGGATGTTCCTCACACTGCACATGGGGAAACATAAGTGGCAAGGCTGGCTCAACTAAGAGGTTGCATCCAGCAAGTGGCAGATTGGTGAGCTGGATGGAGGCAAATGCCCAGCTTCTTTGTTATTTTGCCATTTTCCCAGCCTGGCAGCCTGGTCCTTGATCACTTCTGATTGCAAAAAGGTATGAACAAAATTTCATCTTCCTTTTTAATGAGATGATGCTTTATTTCATGCCACTATTTCTAATGTGAAAGCTGCATATAACACCTGAATTCATGATTATAAAAGACAAGGTTGTCAAACTTTGAGAATAAATTTATCTCTGTTTGGCCAGCAAAATTTTGTTGGGAGTTACTTACATTTCTACACTGATCTTAGAAAATCACTTTATTCTTACTTATAAAGAGAATTTTTCTGCACTGGTTCACTCCTTGGCCTCCTTGATGAGTACATGAATCTGGATGTTTGTTTCATATATGGGGACAAAATACACTTTTATAATAGAAAGCAACATTATTTGGTTCTGTTTTGGATTCATGGGGTAACACTATTGAAGGAATTATGCCCAAGCACTCAAATTAGTTCGGGCGCACATCATATCTGCACTCTGAGTTATATTTGGCAATGTGGAAGTATGTTGAAAGTCATGGGAAGTGAACAGACCTTGAAAAAATATAGATACTCCAAATGTTGATATCATTGCTGTAAACTTTTTCATTGCTCTGGTATTTGGAGTAGTCTACACTGTTTAATTTGAGCTATTAACATTCCAAATGAAAGTAGCAAGAACTCCACTATAAGTTTATCTTTCTTTGACTAATCTTAACATGCATCCAAGTCTCTGTCTCACTTTCCAAGAACCGCATAGTTCAGTTATATTTCAGAAGCATGTTATCTATGCTGTCTGCTTTAGCCGTTTTACTGACACTACCTAAGTGGCCCCCCTGAAAGCACTTGCCTCTTTCCAGTGACTATATAGGGAGTTTGCTTTTCTAATTTTTCTATTCTTAATCAGAGCAAAATTGGATCTTACAGTAGACTAAATGATGTCAGTAACTCCACCAGTGTCAAGTTAGAGTTTTGATCCTTTAAATCTTGTTCATGCAAGTAAATCAGCAGTGCTGTTTGTGGAGCGGAAGAGAAGCAAAGCTATGTTATTAAAGGGCACGAGACCAGGGCTTCAGAACTTCCATGGCTTTTGCTCCACTCAGCCTTAAAATTCCCATGCTCAGCCCCTTCTCTTCGTTGCTGTATTTTAGCCAATTTCTAAATAATATTCCCAGCACCGTATAATCCAGAACTTCAAAGGCTGCTTTTTGGGGGTTTTTTACAGCTGTAGTAAAAGCAAAGTTATGAAAATAAACATCAGCTAATAATATAATAATGATAGAAAGGGCAAGACATGATTTAATCAAATCAAAGATCTTCAGTCTGACATTACTTCTTCACCAAAGACAACATACAGACACACATACATGCAGAGGCACTGATTTAACCTGCTACACAGAATCTACCCTTAGCTTACCTAGCCTCTTCACTTTATTACTGACTGATGCAGTAAAGCCTTTTGATATTAGTTTAAAAAAGCAATAAATACTTATGAAAGATACTGAAGAACAGGATTTGAAAGAATCTTCTATCTCTGCAGGCACAGTTTCAGCTGGCTTTGGTGTATTTTCCTTAACATTCAAATCTGATATGTGAGTGCATTTTCTTTACTACATACAATTATTAGACCTAGGTATTGTTAATGCAAGAAGAATAATACCAGGTGAAGAAAAAAAGGAAAGAACTATGATTAGAAAGAACCTATTTACAGCTTTCTGTACCTCTGATGCACACACTCTACTGCAGGAATTTCAACCCCTTTAGTAAAGTTTATTTGCTCTGAAAGGCTGTGAAGTGTACAAACACAAACCTAAAAGTAATATGTATGAAAATTACTGAAACACTGTAGAATGAAAAAACTGTGGGTAATAGCAGAAAAAAAGTCTCAGGGGCCTGGAACACCTGAGAAACGCTCGAAGAAAAAAATTATTTTTCTCAATCCAATCACTTTCTATTTCAAAGACTTAAAAGTGGGCAATTCTTGTGGAAGGGAGTCTTTTGTGGAAAATTCCATTCTGTTGAAAGAATTACTTTTGGCAAAAACAAAATCCACAGCTGTGATTCAAAGAAGCAGAGAATACCACATACCAAGAAGAGCACATTCCTCTTTCAGCGCCCAGAAAAGGAGACACTGGCTTCCATACGCTTTTGAGTACTTATGCAAAGATAGTATCTTGCTGTCATCATTTCAGTTATGTAGGTCTGCACATGGTATGTTGATAGCTGTGTCTGGGGTGGTGCTTAGATAAAATGTAATACAGGGAAAATTTTGTACCTCCTAAAGCATGTATGGGATGAAGACATTTCTAGTTCGGATACTCAGAGCATCTGCTGATCTCACATGCTGAACTAAAAATATGTTTAAAATATATTTTCATTTCAGTTCATGCTAATTCTGACACAAAAGAAAAATGTGAAATATTCCTGGAATATTTTACCTAATTCATTGATCTTAGTAGGAGTTGGTCATCAAGTTACTTTTAGCAGTAGAAAGTAGTGGGATGCTCACAGTAATATTTTACAGTTATGCAAATTGAAAGGTTTTCAAGTGACAAATAGGTAAAGAAAACTACAGTCAACTTTAGAGAGTTAACACA
Organism: Serilophus lunatus; assembly: GCA_013399895.1. Classification (NCBI taxonomy): domain Eukaryota; kingdom Metazoa; phylum Chordata; class Aves; order Passeriformes; family Eurylaimidae; genus Serilophus; species Serilophus lunatus. The sequence goes on from VXBA01002275.1 coordinate 1,252,775, forward strand.
GCAAATAAAGAGAGGTAGGAGAGAGGAATAAAGATTTCTTGATGTTCCAACCCTTCACTGCATGTATCTCTGAATGGTAAGAGATTGTATGAAGAAAGCCAATTCTGCATAACTGGTCATAAGTTCCTAGATGAAGGGATATATTTTTCAGTGTCAAATACAGCTGAGTTTATCTTGCCATGTCGCCTGGAAGCAACAAAGTGCAACCATCAGATTCAGTTCATTAATTCAGATTAAAATATAATGATATTCACAGATAGAAAAGGATAAGATTCAGATTTGCCATGGAGCCCCAGAAGTTTTTAAAAGCTTTTACTTATCATTCATTGTTTCCTTAAGTTTTGAGGTTTCAAGTAGACTCCAGAGGAAGAATTCCTTTTTCTTTGTTTCAAAAATTACTAAGGGATGCAATGTAAATTGAGGAGCCAAGGCACCATGAGGGATTAACAAAATTGTCATGCTTTCTGTTGATTCTATGCAAGAAAATAACTACATACAAATATATATGAAAATAACTACAGTTATTTCTACAAAGAAAATGACTGCATAAGAAGAAGAGTCCTTTGTAGTTCAGTAAAGTATGAAGTTCTCTAGTTTTTGAGCAGGGCATAGGAACAATACAGACAGGAGGTATAGTCCCCTGGCAATTCATTTCCAGAAGGAAATGTGAAAATGGTCTTGAGAACCTAAAAATTTTATTTTCTTCCAGTAAATCAGTTGGAAAAATCTTCAACTATTTTGGAATTTAACTGACATGTTGCAGTGCCCGAGATCATGTTTCCACTGAAGCCAGTGGCTGTTCTCCTGTGGATTTCAGTGGCTATCAGATAAAGAGGTGACTGCTGATACAGAAGATAGTACTACATAACTAATTTTTTGCTTAGAGATGTCAGACCAGATCTGTTAATATGTTTTAATTACTCAGCTGTCATTGAACTAAGTAGAAGCAGGCAGTGTAATATACCTCTGAAACATTTGAATCAGATTAGATGACTTAAATCTTAAAGCCATTATATAAATTTCTGTGATCAACTAGTACTTCAGATTACTTAAATTGATTATGTTCATATTTTTAATTGAAGCAGTAGCCTCTAGTGTACAATAATTTTTTCATCCGAGGTTATATATTTCTTATCTATTAGTATCTATGATTCTTGGTTTAGTTTTTGCTACTTGCAGGAAACTTTGAAAAACAAACATAGAGAATCTATGGAAATTAGGCATTTATATAGAAATGTCAGAATTTTAAGTCTTATTATTCTGCTAATTCCACTAAACCTTACTTATCTTGTAGTCTACACTGTTCAGACACCTATTCTGGTTTTCACAGCAGCTTATAAAATACTTTCACTAAAATACAGAAAGGAACTCTCCATCTATCATGGAGGTACATGACTTTGTTTAAAAACAGCATAGGCTTTGCGAGGGAAGAATGACTTTTTTATCTCTGTGACAGAATCCCAGCTGACAGCCCTGTTTACGCTACAGAAAATAATGACTGCTGACAGTCTCAAGGACCACCCCGTGGATTATTTACATTTGAAACATTTGAAATCAACTCTGTTTAGATAATGTTTCAGTTTTGCATCTGGCATGCCTACACATGTTGCTTGTATGCTTTAGTAAAGCTAGTACGTCTCATTGGAGCTGTAATCAATAACATCCAAGTTTCGTACTGTCAGCCAGGACCTATTAATGTGGAACTGCTGAGTTTCATGTTAAACATTTTGTTCATTTGGATTTTGGAGAAAACTCTTTATGTTTAATAAAACTGGATTTTAAAAAATGTGAATGAATTAGGCTTTTTATTCTGACATCACTCTCAGGAGAAGGATACAAATAAATATCTATATATATTTTCAATTTATTTTTTTATATTATAACATTTCAAAGGAAGATATTCCAGGCTACCTGAGTTCCTTACACTTGGAATATACACTGTTATCAGGTATCATCAACAAGTAATACTGCAAAACTACAAACCCCAGATTAAGATAACCCATTAACCAATGTATGATTTGAACAGTTTTAAGAAATAACTTTTCATGAGATCTGTATTTTCTTCAATTCAGGAAGTTCTCTTTTCAGCTCTTTGTTTTGCCAAGAATATTTCTAAACTGTTCCAAAGAAGAATAACTTGAAGGGTGTTCTATTACTCTGAATCAATTCTCTGGATATGAAGTTAGATAGATACATATTTTTATCCACCATTATATCTTAGTACCAAAAAAAGGCAATGATGAAATAAGCACATAGCTTGAGTGTGTCAAAACTAGCAACTAAGATTAATAGCCAGTATTAAGTCCCATTACAAAAGTAGATATGAACTTATATCACTGTTAATTATATCTTTCCCTTTCTTAGATTTTTCATTCTTCATTCACAGTGGCAGTAATCCATAGTTTCAATTCATGTTCCAGTTTGGAAACATTTGTTAATAGGATTTGAAATTTTGTATCCTTAATTTAGCAGGTCACGGAGGAAAAAATCATACTTGTTTTTGAAATGCAAGTATAAAACATTTATAAACAGAGATCATCTTGAGGGATTGCCAATAAAATTACATTAGGATGGCAGTTTCAAGGAACAAGTTAATCTTCTCTGCTACAGACTGCAGAAAGCACTCTAGAAGGCATTTCATGTAACTCTCTTAACTAACTGCTTTGGAAAAACAGACATCCAAATTCGGAGGACTCCTGAGAATATATGAACAGGTACCTGAAAGTAAATGGCACAAATCTATATATGTTTTCAAAAATCAAAGTATTTTTTGAATGATGTGTTGGTTGCTGCTGAATATGCTTCTTCTCTACTTCAAGGTCAAGTGCAAGATCCTGCACCTGGGTCAGAGAAATCTCAATCAGAGATACAGGCTGGGCAGAGAATGGCTTGAGAGCAACCCTGGGGAGAAGGATTTGGGGTTGTTGGTTGACAAAAAGGTCAACATGACCTCACAATGTGTGCTTGCAGCCCAGAAAGCCAACTGCATCCTGAACTGCATCAAAAGAATCGTGGCCAGCAGTTTTCTAGAGTTGATTCTATCCCTTTCCTCCACTCCTGTTGAGAACCCACGTAGAATTTTGTGCCCAACTTTGAGGTCACCAATGCATGAAACACATGAACCTGTTGGAGTAAGTCCAAACAAAGGAGGTCCACAGAGGTGATCATAGGGCTGGAGCACCTCTCCTGTGAAGACAGACTGAGAGAGTTGCGGTTGTTCGGTCTGGAGAAAAGAAGGCTCTGGGGAGATCTTAGAGCAGTCTTTCATTACTTAAAGGAAGGGCTACAGAAAAACTGGAGAGAGATTTTTTACATAGGTATATAGTGGCAAGACAAGGGGGAATGGGTTCAAACTGAGAGAGTAGGTTTAGATTAGGTTTTAGTAAGTAATTCTTTACTGTGAGTTTGGCAAGACACTGAAACAGGTTGGCCTGAGAAGTTGTGGATTCTGCAAGCCCGGAAGTGTTTGAAGCCAGGTTGGATGGGGTTTTGAGCAACCTGGTCTAGTGGAATATATCCCTCTTGGTGGCAGAGGCATTGGAACTAGATCTTTAAGGTCTCTTCCAACCCAAGGCATTCTGATTTTATGATGACACTTTTGGTTTGTAGTATCTCTCAGCAGTGTGGCAATGAGGGCTACCCTACAGAAAGGAACCTCTGTGTATCAGAAGATAAATCCTTGCTACAAGAGGAAAATTCTTGACATTATTAAATACTTCACCTTAAGCTAAGGTAATGTTCTAAACTTCCAGTAGGCAAAACAAGTAGATAGCTAAAGGATTTACTTTTTATATAGTAATATTTTATTTAATTTTTTTTATGCTATCAAAAGAGCAATTGTGTTTAGAAAACTTCAAAATGAAATCTGATTCCTTTGGCTATCACGTTCATGACCAGACTCAGAGGGATCTATAAGAAAAGATGCTGGCACTCTGCACAGGAATCTGCAAAGTTCAGTGGTTCTCCAGAGCTTAATTTATAATTGTCTTCAAACATGTGAGATGGCTTTTAAATAATGGAAGAAACTGATCAGAACACATAGATGATAACATAGGACAAAAATACTTAGCATGGACTGATGCAAAGCCAGTATCCTTTCTGCTAAGGATGTGAACTACTGGAAACCTATGTTAAGAGTTTGCATTGCTTGAGAGTGTGATGGCCACAGAGAAAATACCAAATGGATTATTTTCAGACGCATATAAATACATCAATACTCTGTTTTAAACTGTAATTTGAGCAGCAGTCTGGCTCCTAGTAAGGTGAGGAGAGCAAGGTAGATTTTAATTAAATGTAGCACCATTTAACATTTAGTATCCCTCAAGCTACCAAAAGAATCCAAATGATGTCAAATCAGTTGGAACAGGACTAAGTATTTTCAGCATTCTCAGAAGGAAACCAGGGCTTAGTCTGAAAAGCATGAAATCAGATATGTAGAAAGAGTGACCTAAAACATATCAAATACAATCTTTGGCTGCAAAATCTTAAAGCAGCTTGTCCTGTTTTGCATTTTTAAGAATCTGATGGGTGACACAAAACTAATTAGAATAAGAGACTGATGTCTTAAATTTTTGGCTTAACCGTGGCCTTAATTTGACAGAAGGAAATTGGGAAAATTAAAATACAAGATGCACTAAATGGAATACAAGGCTAAGAGCAAGTAATAGCCTGAGACAGTTTTTAAAACATAATGGGCAGGTCTAGTTTCTACTAAAAAAATTACCACCACAAAATGTGTAAGACAAATGAAACCCACTATTTTAACAGACATCACCTCTGCTTAAAAACAGTTCATTTTGGCCCAAATTTCTGCAGTTGATAAAATATTATTTAAGTGACTTGATAATTTAGTAATCAAAAATGTCTCCCAAATAGCTGGAACTATCAATCTGTAACTATACTTTTGCATCCAGATTTTTTTATTTATTTCCCTCAAGAGCACTGTCTGAATTTATTGTAAGGCATAAACTCACATTTTAGTTGGCATGGAAATTACAGTCTAAAATGATTTAAAAGCCCTAGAGAAAAGGATTTGACTAGCACTTGCATTTGGAAAATAAAATTAAAATGTCTGAAAGTATAAAAGGCACTGCAAATATTGTGAAAACAGAATGTTCAGAAACTCAGAATTCTAATGTTTGTTATGAGACCATATATCTGACAGAATAACAACTTTCATTTAGAGGAATGATGTGAGAATTTAGGCTGTCAAAGCTAGTTAACTACTCTTTTTTTTTTTTCTTCACAACTAACTATGTGGAACAGTGATTAGCATTAATCAGATGTTTATTGGGAGGCAAGAGGAAAGTTAGGTTTAATCAACCTAGACACTGTCAAATATAATCCACAATGCATTCAGCAAGTCAGACCCTAATAGGCAACACATAGCACAGGAATAGCACAAGACTGGAGAAGGATATACAAGTGGAGAAGAAGAGAGAAGAAGAAACTCTGCTTCAAAATCTCTTAAACCTTTATAAAATTACTTGAACTGCGATTATTGCTTTTTTGAATGGAATTAATTGTAGTCAAGTAGTTAATGGAAACACTCTATATACTTAAAATGCCCTTCAGGCTCATTTTACCACTACAGACAATGCCCTCAGGTTCGACAAGAAAGTGTCTTCTTGTTCTTCAGCTAGGTAGATCTTCCATGTGGTAGACAGCAATGTTTAGCTGCTCTGGGGACTGCCCAGCTGACTTTCTCTGCCTTTAATAGAGACTTCTGTATAAAAAAACCTCTCAAGCTGAAGGCTAGAAATATGCATATGAATGTTAGGAGAATTTGCATCTTCCAGAATGTTAAATGGAATGTGAACTTTGCCAGGTAAAAGGCTCAAGGTCTGTTGAAAAGAAATGCAAGTTGCTGCTACCTATAGGGCTTATAGCAGATGTAAAGGCTATCACAGTGATGCAGATGGTAGAATTCCTGTGCAGTCTACAATTATCAGAATTTTTGTTTTTACTGATAAAAAAAGACAGAGATAAAGAATCACAGGATGGATTGCAGATGTACAAGAACTTGTGGATATCAATCTAGCATAAGGATTAGCATGCATTAGTTCATACACTCTTGATATTTGATGAACTGTTTGCACTTAATTTTAAATGAAATTAACTAAAAATCTTTTATGAAGAATGAAGCTTAGTATTTATTTTTGTTTATTTATTTTTTACATTACTTATGGCATGGGAAAAGCCCAAAAGGTTTTCTTTGCAGTATTTCTAATTCATTTAAGAGTAAGAACCAATTAAAAATTTGAATGGTTTCCCATGAACTTTTAGACTGAAATGTTTGATAAATTTAGCTTCCCAATAAAACCTAATTTGATTCCGAAAATGTTCTGGCCGAGAGTTTTAGAAATAGATGCTTATAGGCAGGATGTTGTGTCTATATTCTTGGGCAATACCGAAGAAAGATCTAAATTTCAAAAGTTCTGTGCATCTAAGTACCCACAATAAATGATCATAAGGAGCTGAAGTTCAGCTTCCTTTAGATCAGACAATTTGTTTAAAGATCTGTTGCAAACATGTACAACTCATTTTGTCTTCTTTATGATCCTATAGGCATAGGCTATGTATAGAATTGATAGAAATGTATGCAACATGGATTGAAGTCTCTATTTGAATCAGTTTGTAAAAATCTGGGTTCAGAATTTGTACAGACAAGATCAGAGCTACTGTAGTAATATACTGAGCTTTTATAGGAGAAATGCAGTCATTTTTCAGGGAGATGCCATTACTCAATCAGGAATTGCTGCCTGCCATCCTACTCCCAGTATAAAAAGGCAAACAGAACAGAACATCACTGAGGAAGTCATTCAGTCAGATTGGGCTTGTCCTTATCCAAATGTAGATCCAAAATAAACACCCAGTGTGTGTGCGCGCGCGTGTGTGTGCATGTGTGTGTGTGCGCGCGTGGCGGGGG
>VXBA01002275.1:1259748-1314827 GCA_013399895.1 Serilophus lunatus
GTGTGTGTGTGTGTCTGTGTGTGTGTGTGTGTGTCTGTGTGTGTGTGTCTGTGTGTGTGTGTCTGTGTGTGGGGGTGTGTGGGTGTGGGTGTGTGTGTGGGTGTGTGTGCGCACATACAGGAAGAGTGAAACAGAACAGTTAATCAAGAATGACTGGCCTGAGAAGTTTTTGTGAAAGGTTCAATAAACAGGAACGTTTGGCCTGATATGAGAAGGGAGAGAGAGTGGGATTACAAGTGTACTTGTTGCTGAAGATCTGGAGATAGAAGCCATGAGGGAACTTTACACTTGCATCTAACAGAAGTATTGTCAGCAGTGGCCTGTAAGGAAAAAAAAAGAATGGTGTTGCTGGGGTCAGTGCCAAGTCAAATCACAAGTCTTCGCAGAAGTAATGGTGAAATACTCCGTTCATTGCAGAAAAGGTGCGGTTTATATAATAGTTCATTTTCCCACACACAAAGCATGCGCCCCAACTAACAGTTAATTGGTTATACATTTGCATATGCACACCCCCTATGTTTACATTCTTCTTACCTTACTCTTTCTATTTTTGTCTAATTATTTTTCGAAGTTCTATCTTCAGCTTAGCTCAAGGCCGAGCCGTCCTTGTCTTTGAGGCCCAGGCACTGCTTGAGCATGTAGGCCTCGCTGTGAGAAATCCCTCTATAGAATGGAGATCAAAAGTTTTGCAGTTATATGTAGTAGCAATGTAACTTTTAAAATTAGGAGTTAAAGGCAAATTACCAGATTTTTTTTTTTATAAAAAAGATATCATAAAGAATACTGTCAAATTATGGTTTTGGCCATGTATTTAAAGTATTGTAAACAAACATAAAGAGACAAAATGTAATCTGAAAAAGACATATTAGGAATCACAGGTTAGGTGAAGTTGGAAATTACCACTGTGGGTCATCAAGTCCAACCTCCCTGGCTCAAGCAGGGTCATTCTAGAGCACATTGCACAGAAGTGTGTCCAGGTGGTTCTTGAAGCTCTTCCAGTGGGGGAGACTCCACAACCTCTCTGTGCAATCGGTTCCAGTGCGTGGTCATCTGCAAAAGAAAAGTTCTTCCTTATGTTCAGGTGGAACTTCCTGTGCATCAGTTTCTTGTCCTATTACTTGGCATCACTGAGAAGAGCCTGGCTCTGTCCTCTTGACATCCTCCCGTCAGATACTTGTATACATTGATGAGGTCTCTTCTCAAGGGTGAATAGGACCAGCTCCCTCCGCCTTTACTCATAAGAGAGATGCTCCAGTCCCTTAATAATTTTTGTGCCCTCTGCTGGACCTGCTCCAGAACTTCCATGTCTCTCTTGTACTGAGGAGCCCAGACACAACTTTCCAGATCTGGCCTCGCCAGGGCTGAGCAAAGCACTAGGATCACCCCCCTCAACCTGCTGGCAATGTTCTTCACTATGCACCTCAGGACACCATTGACCTTCTTGGCCACAAAGACACACTGCTGGTTCATAGATAGCATGTCATCCAGCAGGACTCCCAGATCCTTCTGAGAAGAGCTGGTTTCCAGCAGCCCACAGCCTGTAGTAGTACCTGGGGTTGTTCCTTCCCAGGTGCAAGATCCTGCATTTGCTGAATTTGTTGAATTTCAGACAGTTCTTCTCTGTCCATCTCTCCAACCTGCCAAGGTCCTTCTGAAGGGCTGCACAGCATCCTCCCAGCTTTGTGTCACCAGTAAACTTGCTGAGGAGGCATCCAAATCATCCTTTCATCCAAATCATAGATGAATAAGTTCTGTTAGCTCGAAAAATACTGGGCCCAGTATTGAACCTTGGAGGACACGACTAGTGACAAGCCTCCAACCCAGACCCTGTGCCACTGATTGCGGCCCTCTGGGATCTGCTGTTCAGCCAGTTCTCAATAAACTGAATAAAATTTAAAAAACTTTTTGAAATCTCTGAAAGCATAGCTACTATTTTAAATAGTTAATTAAAGTGGATGCATTAATTAAAGTAGATGTGGAAGAAAGATTTGTGGACAATAGTTGCACACTGTTTCTGTCCGAACAACTAGCTGATAAAATACCTGTAAGAAAGAGAAAAGGCTTGTATTTAAGTTTTCCCTCTGCATTTTATATTTTCTACTGATATTATGGATGAGCACTTTGGTTTTTAAGCTGATCTTTTCTTATACTTTTCTTACAATTTGTTGACAGATGGTTGCCTAAATACTGTGAATATTGAAAATTTTGGAAGCATAGAACTGTGAAATATTACCATTTCATCATTAGAAATGTTATGTAAAAGTCAGTGTATTTAATAATTATGTTTTTCTTACTGATTTTTTTTTTCAATGGATTCTCCTTGCAAAACTAATACCCTTGTAGTCAGCTAATGTAAATTTTGCCAAACAAGAAGATAAAACAGTTTTATTCTCTGGAAAGGGTGGATTTGAAGAAACTAAGCTGTCATATAACTTGAAACCATATAAAACACAGAAGAGTGAGCCTTGGTCCTAAAGCTGATGAGGGCATTTTATGAACTAGGATCTTTCTGTCAACTGAACTCTTGCTGGATAGATTTGGTAGATCGTCTTGTTACCATCAATATATACTGTTAAGTTTTCATGAACAGCCTCATGAGGAAAAACTTGGACTCACAGAGGAAACTCAGAACATTGGAGAAGCTACATTATCCTGACATGTCTCAGGCTCCTGTAGGCAGTAGGGAGCTTAGGAAGCAATTCAAACTCGGGTTTGAAAACCTGTGTGTGGGGAAAATACAGCTTAGTAAGACTAGAGAACCTGTTAAAAGAGGAGTCAGACTAACTTCTTCCCCTTACCTTTCTTCAGCTGTAAACAATGTTTCACAAATAGATATAGATGACAAAGGCTGTAATAATCTCAGTTGTACCTCAAAAAAATTCTTTGGCCCTCTAAACTCTCATGAGGAACATCTTTGAGTCCACTAGAAACCAAGCAAGACCCACATTCATGCTGAGGGTGAGAAAAAACCTAAGTTTTAAATATTTTTGTTTTTCAACTGTGATATTTATGCAAGTATCTCCGTTTCTGAAAGGATGAACAGATGAAAATAGCAGGGAAGATGAATTCCAATGCTTGTAGCAGACAAATCATTTGATATTTTATAAAAGGCCAGAGTTGGTGGAAGGCTGTCTTGCAAACCTGCCATCAATACGTGTACATGTACTAGTGAGGAGACACCAGCTGGACCTGTCAGAAGGACGATTCTTTGTAGTGCAACTTGCAATAATAATCTATTGGTCCAGTGACCCATCTGTAATGACATCCTGAGAAAAACGCTTAGAGGTATAATGGAAAAAAATATTCCTGGGCACCATGAAATTCCAAATTTGAAAGACAAGTCATGAAATTTCCTCAAAGAAAGAATTCTGCTGTGACTATTTAGGATAATGAAACACTTTATGTTAATATGAATTATGATTAAGTTATCTGATGATGCTGAACACAGAGCACACAGTCCCAACTATGATCCTTCAGGAGTCACCTTGCTCAGGAAAACACCCACAAAGACTGACAGAAAACTGAACTGTCATACATGAAATATAACGATAAAATAAGTATGGAAGGTGCTTGTATTATATATACAGAAATTACTCTTAACTGATTAACTGTTCTTCAACAATAAAAATAGTTGTTTTATATGCTTGTAAGATTATAAGAGCAAGATGATTAATTGAATCTGTGCAACACCACAGCAGAAGTACTTCACCTATAATCTCTGTAACTTTTATTAAGTGTCCCTTTGAGGAAATCCCATTGCTCCATAACTAATTTTTCTTTTCTCCTATAGATTTTTACTGATTTGGCGCTACAGACGTCTAACCTCCCAATCCCCCACTAAAAACTGGATGTCAGACACCTCATAACTGATCAACAAACACATTAAATACTTTGTGTAAGAAGCATCATCTTCAATATCTTCTCTTTCTCCTGGATTCAGATCAGGCATCCTGTAGCCAAGGAACACATGCATGGATTTTCTTTGATGAAAAACATCTCTTACCAGAATGTGTGTCTTATGGGTGACTCTGTACATCTCTAAGTTTTTGTTCCTAGACCTACTGTAGAGAATCTGCAATTCAACCACCTGTTCCTTACAATTCTCTTAGTTTATCCAAATGTTCATATTGCCATTTACTATAGTCTTTTTACTGTAAAAACTGATGGGATCCAATCCAGCCTGTGTCAACGACATTTAGAATCAGCCAGTAGATTTCTGCAGTGCTCCAAGAAATTTTCTTTTTGACAACCAATGACTTTTCTTGCATTAGGTTAATTTGCTGAATCTTCTCTTTCCTATATTATATTTAAACAAAGTAAGATGTGTTCCAGTTATGAAATATGCTTCCTATTTTTCTCCTCAAAATGCAGCTTGGATTTAGTAATTAATCAGTGACATCCTGCAGAGTCTACGGACTATCATGAACATTTACATTAGACAACCCTCATTTTTCCTCAAATTGAGCTAAGGCAATCCAAGAAAATGAATTTACATAAACAATAAAAAGATTTTTCTGTGTAAGTTCATAAATTATGACAGTTTCGTGGAAGAAGACACTTGAGATGAGTTAAGAAGCTTTAACAACTCTACACATAGGCAAGTACACTAGCTGAAAAAGCAGTCAGCATTCTGGAAATAACTAATTAAGTATTATAGCACAGTTCTTCTAGTCAGTGTTTGATCTTGTTCTGCAGAGCTGAAGTGCGGCAAGGAGTATCATAAATGCAGGAATTATTCTTTGTAAATATTTGACATATCTAGCTTCTGGGTCTATGATACTATTATGGATCCTGTTCATTGAGTCTTGACAGTGGATTATTTAGTGTTTTCTGGCTTAAGAAGCAATAGATGCAGTCTGTCAAAGATAGGTAAATGCAGAACCTGCTTTCTCACCTCAAACTGGCAGATGCTAAAGTCCTTCTAAAGATACATTTTAACATGTCCAGAAAATATTTTCTAAAAAAATACCTGCAACCAGTATGGATCTGTTTAGTGCTGGTATCTATCTGAAGACAAATGACATACATCTGTCTAGTCTATGAGGAAAAGCATATGAAGGATTTTCATTCAAAAGTAGTAAACACATTTGACCATGGCTACAGTCTCTTTTGTCTCATTTTGAGTCTGTTTATCAAACATGTGTGACCCAGTCTGAAAGAAATCCAGAAATTTTTGCCAATGAGTAGAATGAAATCATTTACTAATGATGCTAATTCTTCATCTACACTAGGCTTAGTCTTGCCATTCAGATAGAATAACTTGAATCTAAAGAAAGATTACCTGATAGATTAGTGGATCATAACAATAGACCAACTGTAACTTGATTGCTGAAAAAATCACACATACTAATTTCCTGTTACTCATGGCACTGTTAGAAGACAAAAGGATTTAACAAAATACATTTTCAAGTAAAAAAAAAAAGCTGATGGAGTATAATTATCATCTTGGCATTAAAAGGCAAATTCAGCATATCCAGAATTGAGAAGGAAACTAAACTGGTTCTCAAAAATTCCAATTCTCATTCTCATCTCTGATCTGATTCGTTACATCAACTTTAAAGTTGCATCTGTAAAATGATTTACAAATATACTCAAAATTCAATTGAAATCTCAGAATGATAGTGCTATACATTACTATTCCATATATCCTACAGAATCTTCCCTATCTTACTGTTATAAATTTGCTCTATTTATTATGTAGTTTACTCTATGTTGCTCTTTCCTTAAAGATTAAACTTTAATTCCCTTAAAGGTTTAAATGGGAAGAAGGAGGAAGAATTCAAGCACACTTGTGGCAGAAATTTCTCTTTTCCTACAAGAATGGAGGATAAGCCTACATGTGTTCTGAGGGACTACTTATGCATTTTATTAAAAAACTTTCAGAAGAGCTTAAATTCATCAAAAATGAAGTCACTGTAAGACAAGCTATCAGAGAAGCTGAACTGCTCAACTGTTACAGAGTTGTTTAAAAAGAGGTCTTTATATGCCTAACAACAACAGATTAGAAACCAGACCTAAAGTAGTTACTAAGAAAAACTGCAATATCTAGAGTGATTTTTAAACCAAGTATAAAGACAAATTTGATTGCCATAGCTGAATTTAGTATAAATAAAAAACTCCAACTCAGAGATTATTTGAAGCAAATTTATTAAAGAGACCATAAATTATAATTTAATAAACATCAGCATTTTTTCAGCATGTGCAGTTCTAAATCATTTGTATATTTTGCTCTCATGTAAAAAATATAGCACGATAGAATTGAAACTACATACAAATTGGATTACTTTTTATATGGCAAAAATAAAATGCTCAAAAATAAAATTCCCATCTATTGACTATCACCCACTGTATATATAAAGAAATAAGTGTAGTGGAAATCTATGGTCATTCAATGCATTTCATTTACCTGTTCGAATAGTCTTGATCGAGAATCTCGTTTTAATAAAATCTGAGAAGTTAAAATATATTTTTCAGTGTAAATATATTACTGCCTCCACATTTTATTGCATACAAATTTAGTTGTTACTTATGGCAACATAATTGGCTGGAAAGATGCCAGTTTGTCCTCCTATTCTTCCTTCCCACCAATCAAACTGGGAATTTGTTTTAGTTGTGACTGTGATTTTGTCTCCAGCTTTGAAAGTCAAGTCACCTGGCTGTTGTCCTTCAAATGAATAAAGTGCTGTCACTTCTACTGGATCACTCCCAGAATTATCTGAAATTAAATAAAAAAAACATTACTAGTGTCAGCACATACACTAAGTTTTTAAATATAATATTCTTAAATGACTGTAGAATACTGAAAAAAACCCGCCACCAAAATAATCTATCCAAGCATATAAACCAGTAATGAAAAAAACCCTTCCATTTTCACTACCTTCTTAAGTAAATGAAATTTGAATTCCAACCTGTTGGCACAGTTTATTTAATAAAGTAGTACTCTCTATAAATAAAGATTGGACATTTTTTCTCTATGCCTCAGACAGTCAGGGACAGGGGAAGAAAAGTGGTGTGTTGAAGAAACTGTGACTGCTTCCTGGACAACTGCTAACAGAAATGCTGCTCAGGTTTTACTTTTGGTATGTGTTCTCTGCGACAGTTTCTTCATAGAAAAGCAGAGAATTTGACTTTTTACTCAAAATTCAGGATATAGGATGGCAAAATGCAAAATATTATTATATTATATTATATTATATTATATTATATTATATTATATTATATTATATTATTTATTATTATTATTATTAATAATTCTGTTTTCTCTCAGTTCCTTTAACTGTCTGAACTATACAAGTGAGTTGCATTGTTTTAATGTTGATTCAAAAAACAATTAAATCGCCCACATGAATGCACCTGAAAGTGAAAAACTGAAGGTGCAATGGAAGACTAGTTAAGAGGAAATAAGATGTTTACATAGTCAGGTGGAGAGATTTCAGGATGCATTGCTCATACGGACATGATGGCTGCACAAATGTTCAAGAATGCAAGATAAAAGGCTTTTAGCATTAGCTGCACCTGCTTGCTGTCAAAACTGTTGCAAACGGTGAAAGCCAAGTTCTTATTAGTCTACACACTGAAAGCACAGAGCTAGACAGGATGGTGAGAGAAACATTGATACAATATTTTTTTTTGCAGTCTGTCTTCAACAACCGATATCCATATCTTTTTATCTTGTTCCTTTTGTCATTTGAAAAGAAAGAGGAAAAATTCTTTTCTCCCAAGGCTCACAAACTGTATCCAAAGGAGGACAGAGAAGAAAATTGGACTACAAATGGATGCATGAACAACACAGGGGTTTTTTTTTTTACCTGGCATCTGTCAGTATATATGTTCATTCTACAGATCAGTTCTTTCCCTTCGTGATCTGCATTTGTAGCAATCATCAAAGACTAATACAAAATTATTTTGCCAATTGCTGGCAGAGAGTTGGTTGCAGACAAGTCAAATGTTGTCTTTCTTGATCTCACGATCTCTCTCTCCTGATATCTCTATTAATTCTTTTTACGTGAAAATAAAACTATGTTTATCAGGTCTGTCTCTCCATCAGGAACTCCTACCAAAAAAGGCAGCAATACAGTTTGTCTAAATAGCTATTTTACTTTCACACTTGAAAGCCTGACAGACTGAGTATTCAGCAATCACATGATCTTTTTCCAAGAATTCAAACATTTGATGCAGCTGGGATGGTACAATGTGCTCCTACGTAAATTGTGGTTTGAAGCTAGGTAATTTGATTGAGGGAATCATGGCAAAACCCACAAAAAGTAAAACACTGGCTTTTTAGTCCTAGCATTAAAAGTGATATGAGAGCTTCTTTTCATTATGTTCCACAGAAGAGCTGTCAAGACCCCTATAATATGCTGGACTCATAGCAATGGCAGCAAGTAATAGTTACCTCCTCCGTGACTGACATTGACTCAAGACTGTAATTCTTTTTACACGAACGGCTGAGTATTCTGAAATTAGCTCAGTAAAAGTAGGAAGAAAAATGAAGGGAAACTAAACACAAATTAAAGCATGAAAAAAGAAAGAAAAAAAAGCGTGAAAAAAGAAATATGTGAGAGATTAAAGGGTAGGAGTGCATTCAATGCACTGCAACCATTCCTCCAACCATTTGCTGTGCCATACGAACAAGATTGTTTTATGTGTTTCCTTTCCCACTTTTTGCCCCTGTATGTGTGTATCTTTCCAAACGTGCAGAAACCTCAAAGCACTACAGCTGAATATGAATATTCACTTCTATGTCCTTGCCCATTTGCTACCTGCTTTCATTTAAAAGCATTTCACAGCCTTAATCCTGTCCCCTATTTCATAACCATTTCTAGTTAATTTTACCTAGCAGCTGTTTCCCATACTATAGCTTCATTTCATTTTACTTCTCAAACAGATTCTAGTTTCTGTGCTTCAATTCTGTAGTTTTGTATCATAATTCAGATAGAACGCGTATTTATTGCCTCCAAATTGCAGCATCACATGCTTCATCTCATTTATATGGATCATCCTAAAAAACAGGTATCTTAAATGAATGCACTGTTACAAAATCTACCACATAGATTATAAGGGGGAGCTATTTCATGTTCTCATTTCCCAATTTCAGTTTTACACAAAAGCGTTTAAAACAAAATTGTTATATTCAATATGAAGACTGATGAATGCATATACAGAAACCACATTTGCAGCTCACACAAGATGGTGCTACAGTGCTACGTACAGCATAAAATACTGAAATCACTGAGATTCATGAGTATGCGCTCTGCAATAAAAACAAACCACATTGTGGAAAATCCTTACTTCTTGGTATCTGAACATGCACACCACGCTTCCACAAACACAGAGGTCAAAATATTATTATAGAAATTTTGGTTGAAGATCAATTAGTGTAGCAGCTAGTATATCTATTCAATGCTCTAGCATGGGTATGGCATATGCTTGATAACAAACTGCTCTGACCACAATATCCTTTCATTTTTATGCACCTTTGCATACCCTAATGATTTGGAGTTTTTGCTAAGGACTACTGCTACGGATTAAACACTTGGTGGGTTATAGAGTGAATTTATGGCCTCCTGGGTGTGCTGCAGTACCAGTCCCAGGGTGAATAAAAAAGCAATAAAACTATCTTTAATTATGGCACATTTACTGCAGAACAAAAGCATTTTATAAAAAAGTCACCGTAGAACAGATATACTGTCTACATTTCTATCAATCAGTTGAAGAGTACCAGAGCCTTTGACTGTAAGACCAACTGGCCATAGACTAGCCATATACAGACTAGTAAACACTCATCACCCAGAGAGGAGAGCCCCATTCAAACTCCCTACTGGTTTCTATACTGGAGTAACAAGAAAGCCATATCTAGGAATTATTTTGGAAAAGTGCAAGGTGAGAATAATGCCAAGAAATTTTCTGACAACACAACCATGTAGGTAAATGAGTTATAGTGCTTGGGCCAATGTGTTCACACCATTTAGTTTACTAGGAGATATAGTAGCCACGAGTATCACATTCTAAAGTGAACCTATAAAATATTAGCAAAGCCATAGGCTGTTTTCTAAGACTGGTTTTTGGAGAACAGGCATTTTACATCATTTCGGCTGGAACCTATTGTACTTTCAAAACCCAAATCTGAGTTAGAACACAGAACAATACAGTCCAGCTGTGAGTCCCAAATTTAATTTTGCTGGTATAGATGTATATATTCCCTAGCTACCAAAGGCCTAATGTTGAACAGCTTGCAGGAGAAGTGCTGGTCTTGGCCATGAACACAGCAATAAAGCTGAAATAAATTTCATGTACTCAAGTTAGTGGTGAGATTGCTAAACATTCACTTTGCAAAATTATCTAATGGTCAAAAATTTGAGAACTAGCATGATTTTGTGGGTCATGTGTGTACCTATGTAATGGTTTAATGCCAGCTGGCAACTAAGCACCCCACAGCTCCCTTCCTGCCCTGCAGTGGGATGTGAGAGAGAACTGGACGGCTAAAACTAAGAAAACTCATGGATTCATGGGTTGAGATAAGAACATTTAAATAGTTGAAATAAAATAAAATAAATTTAATAAAAAATGTAATGAAACAGAAAATGACAAAAAGATAGAGAAATAAAATCCAGGAAAAACAAGTCATGCAAATTAACAGCAATTGCTCACTACTAACCAAATGGTGCTCAGCCTGTTCCCAAGCAGTGGCCCCCCAAGGCAGCTTTCCCCTAAGCTTATATACTGAGTATGACACCAAAGGGTGTGAAATATCCCTTTGGCCAGTTAAGGTCAGCTGTCCCAACTGTGTCCCCTCCCAGCTTGTGCAGCCCCAGCTCACTTGCTGACAAAGCAGCATCGGAAACTGAAAAGTCACACATCAGTGTGTTATCAACATTATTTTCATCCTAAATGCAAAACACAACACTGTACCAGCTACTAACAGGTGGTTTAACTCTACCCCAGACAAGGTCAGGAAAAACTATGACAGAAACTCTAAGTGATCTAACCTAAACTATTACTGCTGGTTTTGGATTTGTCCAAATCATTCTAAAAAGCTTGCAAAAAAGAGACCTGTGACTCAGCTGTAACCAACAAGCCACCTGATCACTGGTGGGTGTCCCTGTTGGTGATTGTCCATATATTATGCATTTTCTGCTAAAAACATTCTTTGGTAAATGGGCTGTGGGTCTGGTTTCTTTTGAAGTTGGAAGGTTATAACATTTCTTCTATTAGAACATAACATAGCATATGAAAATGTGAGTGCCTATGTAGATATATTTTTCCTTGAAACTGAATCTTACTCAACAGTTTTGTGCAACCATTAGAATGCATGGGTATAGTAATTGTAATTTAAAAATCAATCTGAATGAGCAACACATTCCACATTCTTACTTCTACTTTCTTTGTGTTTTTTAAAGTAGAGATAAGTGACTGGAACTGCCACAAAATGTTGCAAGTCAGATGACTCTCCAGCATCAGAAACAATAGTAGTTGTATTGTGTTGGCATAATAAAAGCTTCACCAAAAAGTGCCAGCTTACAGAAGGGCTGTAATAGAATTCTCAATGTTTAAATGAAGACCTAGAAAACGAAGCAACCCCATGCATCTTGTTTGTGCGGAAGAAGTAAGATAAAACCAACAAACAGAACAAACGATGGAAAACAACTAACAGATCAGGAAGACGCAAGCATCTATGTTTTTGAAAACAAACATATCAAGTACCAGAAAGGTTTAGTATACTAGTACACTGCTCAGAAGCATTGAAAGGATCAGGTATTGCTCATAGTTTTAGGATGAGAGATTTAACTAGCAGTGAACAGACAAATCTTAGTTCTTTATTCATTACAGGACACTGGGCTTTTGTTTGGAAAGGGTTAGTATTGAGTTTTTAATCAGAGTTCAGGAAAGAATCCAAAGTAGGCTAAAGAACTAGGTTAATTACTGGGCCTATTGCAAATCTCTGAGTCAAAAAAGGTAATTGGTGCCAGCAACAATGAAGACTTTATAGAACATTTTAATGGCCACCCTTAAAAAATGGTCAGGACAATGCTGCTTGCTAAGATACAACCATGAGTGTAAATACTGTGTATGCATACCTATATTGGTTATATTAAAATGCCCAAAGGATGTTTGCCCCAAATTATCATATTAAAAAGGAAGGCTATTATCAAGGCCCAACAAGACATGTTACAGAGGAAGACAACCATTAGCTTAATTCAACAGCTATATATGAGCCAGCAACATGCTGTTGCAGCAAAGAATGCAAGCAGCATCCTCGGCTGCATTAGACAAAGTATTGCCAACAAGTCAAGGGAAATGATCTCCTTTACTCAGCACTTGTGTGCCAACACCTGGAGCATGGGTCCAGTTCTGAGCTTCTCAGTACAAGAGGACCATGGGCACGAAGGAGAGAATACAGCAAAGGGCCATGTGGGTGATGAAGGGTCTGGAGCATCTCTTCTATGAGGACAGGCTGAGAGAGCTGGGACTGTTCAGCATAGAGAAGAAAAGGCTCACCAGTATCTATTAATATCTGAAGGAAGGGTGAAAATAGGATGGAACCAGACTCTTGCCCAGAGACAAAGGCAATGAGCGCACATTGGGACACAAGAGGAGCCATCTGAACATGAGGAAACATTTTTTAACTCTCCGGGTGATTGAATAGGTTGCTCAGAGGGGTCGTGGTGTTTTCATCCTTGGAGGTATTCAACAGCTATCTAGACATTATCCTGGGCTCTCAATGCTCCTGCTTGAGCATGGAGGTTGGACTAGATGATATCTAGAAACCCTTTCCAACTTCAATCATTCTGCACTCTGGTGAAAAACTTCAAAGATACTTTTGAAATGAAGTTGACTTGAAGTATTAAAAGCAGCTTGAAAATTTGTAATTTTTGGAAGAGAGTTTGGACTAGAACAGCAGTAATTAAACCCCATTTGATAAAAATGGAAATCACACTGTCAGGATCGTCTCTGTCCACCCAGAGACAGTAGGCTCCCTGTCAGACACGGACTAGCCTATATCCAGCTAGGGGAGTGCCAGCACAGAGCACATCTAGAAGGGACTCACATCTCCCTGAGTATGTGACCTCGTAGTGGAACTTCCTTGTCAACATATGGATGTTGACAAATATGTTGTAGGGAGTTGCACTGGCACACATAGAGCTGCAGTACTCACATCTCCAGAAAGATGTTTGCTCAAGCAGGAGAAGCTGCACTGCCAGAATACATTGTGTCTGCTCACAACGCTTACCCTGCTGTGAGAGGGGATGTGAATGAATGTAAAGTTTTGTACACATAACACTTGATATACATGGATGCCTGGAAGTGCAATGAAAACTCTGGAGGTTGCGTCTGGAAAACTCTGGTGTTTAACAACTTTTTGTAGTTGTCCAACATTGTGATTTATTTGATCCAATGCTGATGTTGATCTTGAATGTATATTGCACAGATTACTGATTATCTGTCACTAGTGAATTAATAAGGCACTTTGATCATGCTTTTGGTGTAAGCTCTATGAACTGAGTGTCCTTGCAAAAGTGTCTTCTACAGCATATATTAGGGTTCAGGCTGAACGAGTCATGGACATTGCTGAGCTTTAACTACTAATTCCAGTGAAAGGACTTATTTAACTGCTGGTCTAGTAACGAGGGCAAGTATGTGTTGTGATGATAAAACTAGGCTAAGAGTAGGAATTCATATAGCACTAGCAATTCCATGAGAAGCTAGAATGGCTGTCCTTTTTACAAAAACAAATCAGTTTAGCCCAGGACTGACAGAGCAACTGGAGTTACTGTTACAATTAGGGCTCGGATCAGAGTTTAATAAAATGAGGCTGAAAAGAAAGATTCATTGGTGGACAAGCAGTACCAGAAATAAGGTGAGGCATTTAATGGCAAGAGTTAAGTATCTTACAGATATGTGTATTTTCTGTGTTACTCAACAGATAGAACTTGTTTTAAAAACTAAAAGATAACATTGGATCCTTGAAGGATAAGTGGAGGATAGAAAAGAGCAAAAATTGTCTTATATCTCAATGTGAGCCATAAGAGTTACTGCATTATAGTCAAAGCCAGCTTTAAGGGTGGAACTAGAATTTCAGTAGGGAATCCAGACAGTAACAGTTATTCAGTTTCTGCACTTGTTGTTACTAGGGATCTGAACTGGTCCAGTTCACACAGCAATTACACTGCCCTTCATGTTGCCTTTAATAAACCTTAAAGTGAAGAGTGGATCAGTGCTTTTGGATCTCTTTGAGCTGAACGATCCTTGAGGTATACTGAGATTTATTTCAGGTAGAATTTGGGTAAAGACTGCAGGCACTAGAGAGATGCATTTTCTGCTGGATCCAGAATACTATGCATTAAAATGTGAAAGGCAAAGGGTGGGCAAAGAAAATGGCATGTAGTAAACTCTGAAGGCAACAGGGTGATTTACTAATGACAGGGATAGCTTCTGAGATAGTGTTAGGCTCATGGTAGTAGGAACTAAAGATCTAAAATTTTGACTTGAGGAATGCAGAACCTTTGGGGTTTGATGATGCCTAAAGGCAGGTAAAGAAACTGCTTAAGTTCAGCTTTGAAGTAGGTAGGTGAACCACTAAGTTAAATCTGTAATACTAACAAGATTGAGATGAAAGCTGGATCTGTCAGTGAGTGCTTTACGTTCTGTTTGAGCTCAAAGACATAGTTAACATGAGAGCCAGTGGAAGAATGTAAAGGCAAAATCATAGGGCAGGAAATTAACTCTGAAACAAAGACTGAATCTAGATGAGAGTGAAGGAATATTGAATTTGCAAAGGTCACAGAGAAGGATGTTGCAACAATTGAATCACAACAAGAGAAAAAAGCATGGACAAAGGTGGGGACAGAAATAAAAAGGCTTCATCTTTAAAACAGTATTCAGAGAACATCTACAGGACACATTGCTCCTATAGTGAAAGTAAGACACAACTGTACTTGGAAGTAACAGTTACATTTACAACATTGGCTCTTTCCATGTTATGTTGTGTTCCCTTTTCCATAGTAGCTTGATGTCTCCAAATCACAGTACCTTCATTCATATTGACTACTGAGGACAGCCTCTAGTATATGCTAACTTCCCAATTACTAAGGACAATCCTTTCCACATGAAAATCATATTAGGAACCTGCTAACAATTTAATGGAAAAAACCACATTAAAAAGTTCCAGTGCCTAAGCACATTCTCTAGCAATGACTAATTTATTGGCATAGATAGAGCCAATGGCTTGAACTGTGTGCAAGAGAAACTGCTTTAAAGAAAGTGAAGCATAGTATTGAAGAACTCCAAAACAACAAGATAAAAGATTAAGTAACAGCAATATGATCAACCTTGGGCTTTATAAGATAAAAGAGTATAAGATGATAATACTGTGAAGAGATATGGTGAGTTTGAGGGTTAAAAAAAGCTACTAGATCAGACAGGTACCTGGAATAAACGGGGTGGGGGGCGGGGGGAAGGGGATAAAACAATGAGAATCTTCTGTATCTGAGAAAGATGTTAAGTTTAGAGAAGATATGAAGATGAGTAGAAACAATACATCTGTATCAACATCCTCCTGAAAGATACACAGTATCTTACACAGGCTGGCAGGAGGAGACGAGACTCTGGATAGGACCTGAAGAATGGTCTAGCAATGCAAGGCCTCCACACAGGTGAGACTAGTAGCATGTAACTAAATAACGTACATTATCTGAGACCTATGTCAGAGTCTGGTGTGTTACCAGACAATAAATCACTTTCTTGCCCACTCCTCTTTTAACACCCATGAGTCATCTTGGAAGGCTATTTCAGAGCTGTACTCCCCAGGTTGCTAAGATAACTCCTTAATGTCTAGGAACAAGTAATTCAGTACTACTATACATCCATTTGTTTGTTTCTTTCTTTGCCAACACTGGCCTTTGGCTGAAACATCTCCTTCTCGACATTTAACTTCCTTATGCTTTTACAGTCAAACCCCATTGTTTTCAAACTTTTTGACTGTAACACTAAAAATAATTTAGCTACCTTGTATCAGTGATTCCTTGCTCCACTCATTGAACTTATTCCTCACATCTATTCAGATGAACCTATTTTTTCTTGAAAATGAGTAAACAGAATATTACCATTGGCTAAAAGGCTTGTAGGTAACTGACTTCTCACACTACCATTACACGAAAAGCTGTTTAAATGGAAAGGTGAAGGCACAGAAGAAAGAACTCCTTTTGTGAAGATAATAGATTTTTTTCTGAATATTAAAATAATAATTAAAAGAAAAGGGATGAATCAGCACAGGTGACTATCAGAACAGGTTTTTTGCGGGGGGTTGTTTGTGGTTCTTTTGTTTGGAGTTTTGTTTGTTTTGGTTTGTTTGTTTGTGTTTTTTTGATGAGGAGATAGTCATGAATGAAGAAATCAACAAATGAAAAATGGAAGGGGAAGAAAAGCAAAGAACACTGGGGGAACCAGAAGCCACAGAAAGCTGAGGTACAAGAACAGAAGAGGTATTAGTGATGTAGCAGAGCCACTCTTTTAGCTGAAGGCTGAGGTGAATGCAGAATATGTGATAAAGCTAGACAACATGAATCTAAGGGGTCAAATCCTTTCAGAAGAATCTTAATGGAGTTACAAAAACTAACAACAAGGGTTGAGGGAAAAAAACCTCCACATAATTTACTGCAATAAAGAAAGACATTAAGCTATTGGACAGTGTCCAAAGGAGAGCAACAAAGATGGTGAAGGGCCTTGAGCAGAAGCTATACGAGGAACAGCTGAGGTCACTTGGTCTGTGCAGCATGGATGACAGAAGACTGAAGGGAGACCTCACTGCAGTTATAACTTCATCGTGAGGGGAAGAGGAGGGGCAGGCACTGATCTATTCTATTCCAGTGACAGGACCCAAGGGAATGGCCTGACGTTGTGTCAGGGGACGTTTAGGTTGGATATTAGAAAAAGATTCTTCTTCCAGAAGGTGGTTGGGCACTGAACAGTCTCCCCAGGGAAGTAGTCACAGCACCAAGAGCGACAGAGTTCAAGAAGCATTTGGATGATACTTTCAGGCACATGGTGTGACTCTTAGAGATGGTCCTGTGCAGGGTTCAGGTTTGGACTCAATGAGCCTTGTGGGTCCCTTACAACTCAGTATAGCCTGTCATTCTGTGCAAAGAAACTAAAATATAGAGAGATAGAGATTTTGAATATGAATGGACGCATTCCATATCCCTGAACTCTAAATCCAGAATCATATTGGAATTCAACATAATACAATATGGAACGCAGATGAGACTCGTTAATCCAAAAAACTGTAATTGGTTCTTTAAGCTGCTTTAATATTATTGAATTTTGAAAGGAGAGAAATGTTTTGTCCAGGCTAACAAAAAAACCTCCAAACAAACAAAAAAAGAAGCTAGCAAACAAAAGACTAGATGGATGAAAATGAGGGAAAATAAAGATTAGTGACTGTGATTAATGTCTTTATCTGTTTCCTGACTGTAAGAAGAAATACTAGCACATGAAATAAATAGTGCATCTGTTTCAAAGAGACTAAGGAAACAAGCCTAAAACTGACTTGTTGATATTAATTTAGAGAATAGTTAAGAAAAGCGTTAATCAGGTTGATGTCAAAGCATCAATTGTGTAGTGGACTGCCGATATGGAGACAGAAATTGGATGGTCTGTTGTCTGATACAACATTAATTCTACGGCTCTCTATTCGCCAAAGAATTATGAAGCTGAAAGTACTAATAGCACCTAATAGTACTAATGCAGCACCTTTCTCAAGGTAAATCCAACATCTTGGTTCTGTATGATCAGTCATACTGGGGAGTATCTACCTTTTGCTACATCTAAACTTACCTTCTTGATTTCCGTTATATTTTAAGTCTATTTCCGAACTATTAGGTAGAAGAGCAGCTATGAAAGTAAGTTACAAGATAATAAGATAATAAGATAATGCCCTACAAAGAGTTGATTTCTTAGGTGAACTGCATCAGGGATAGCCAAAGCAGCACTGTGAGGGAGGGAGTGTGTGGCAGAAAGATGTAAGGTTTAGTGCTGGGTTTTTGAGGAAATCAGTAGTTTCCTGAAAGCTGTTAAATATTTTAATGTTAAGGTTCTCACGCCTTAGGTCACTATTACATTTTGTAATTGCTTTAAAGTGTTTTGAATCAGGAATGAATACTAGTTTTAAATTCCAAATGTGTGAATTAATAGTGGTCTTGATCATAGTAAGTCTAATGAGTCACACTCTGAATTAGACAAAAGAAACAATTTAAGACACATGGTGTTGATATTCTAAAAGCTATCTTAGAAATTGTTCAGTATCTGAAAGCATACATGTATGCAACTAGTCTCCTTAGAAGCAAAGCTGTGGAAACTATTTCATTTACATTATGATAACAGTCAAATATACAAAGAATACCTCTGAAAACACATAAAAAAGGTACTCTCATATGTAAAGAAGTAAAGCCACAAAAGTACGAAACTGTACATTTATTACTACATGGACACATGCAAAAAATTAATTCTTTTTACAACTAACTTTTTCACTCACGAGTTTAGAAAGCAATGAAGATTATGAAAACTGAAACTGAAAAGAGTATTCTCTTATTTAAACAGCAAATATATGACTTGCAATGGATCTGACTACCAGGTTAAATATCTCCTCAAATTTAAAAATCTCTCACATTTATTAGATAATTCCTCATTTACTTCCTGGAACGTAAAAAAATAAGAATTCCATAGTGATATTATGAAATATTGAAACAACACTATCTCAAAATGTCCCCTTTATGATCACATGCAATAATAAGGACATGGAAGACATAGTATCTCTTTCCACATGACTTTGGAAAATTGGCATCTTGGAGATAAGGACTTCATTAGGTCTTAAAAATGTTTAATGTTTTATGGATGCAGAAGTTTGATGCAATTAATAGTACATGCTCTGAAGATATTCAAATTACAAGGCTTTATTATCTTTAAGTAGTTTCTAACAAATATCTTTTAGGTAATATCAGCTTTGGCTCAAAGTTTGGGCTCAGAGCCACACATGTTGAGTTCATGTTCACAGTTAGGATGCACAATAGTTAAGTCAAATTACTGAATTACCTAAGTTACAATGTCATGATAAGAAGAAATAAAACGTATTATAATATTAAGATTCACTTACTGGGCCTTTATTTGTCTGTTCTCAGGCTTTATCATTCACTATGGCTGGCAATAGGCCTTAAGCAGCGGCACCTTTGGAAAGTGGCAACTGATTTGTTTAAATACTTAAGATGGAAATGAAGTAAGGAAGTCAAAGGAAAGATAAAAGAAAGTGCCATATAAGTAATTACACAGAGAACAAGAGGGCAATAAAGAGACTTTCTTCTCTCATGACAAGACAAAACATCAGCCAGCAGGGGATGGAGAAAAGGGAATAAAGAACTATATTGCACTACATTACACACTGTAATCCTGAAGAAACTAACTTTTCAGCTCTCATATGGCAGCAAAATATTACACAGTCTAAATATCCTAAATATTAGAAGTCATGAAAATCATTTCAGTTCTTAAATCACACCAGTATACAGATGAGCTCTTTTCCTAATGTGGTAATTTTCCATATTCGTCACCACTCATCTTTTAGCTTAAGATAAAAAGGGTTTATCTCAGCTTCTAGAGCATGTATACTTATGAATTTAATTTTAGTTTTTTCTGGACAAATTACAAGCCAAATGTTTTGTTTGGTGTTCCAAGTAAAATCTCAAATGTCCTATTGATATCAAACTACTAATTTCCTTAATGGTCTTTTTGATTTTGTTTTGGTTTTTTTTTAAATGTAGACTCACCTCAAAAACCCCTCAGTATACACAAAACAACAACATCAGACCTCACTAAACAGATGTTTGGGAAAATATGCACAGTAGATTTGACATTTTATATCTACATTTATATCTACATTTTATATCTGTACTCTGTACAGATACTTGAAGTATGTCATATGCTATCATTGATCCAAATAATCTCTAATAATGCTCATCTGATCAAAGGCCAGGAGACATTATATGCAGAAAATCACACTCAGAAAAAATAATCTCTTGTCTTAGTTCTTTAACAGTAACTATGGCTTGATTGGGGTAAGTAAACAAAACCACTTGTCTTTCTCTACTTTCTGAACAAAAGATTTCTCAAGAGACTCAAAGTATTTAAATCCAACATTGAAATTTGAAAATAATTAGTTCTTCATGACTAAGAAATGAGGATAGACTTTTGAGGGTAAGTGAGCTTCACTATCACTCTGGTAAAACAGTACTCCTGAAATGCTACACAAATGTCTGTCTTGCTATCATTTACAAAAACCTACTCTGAAGGGAAGAGAAAGCATGAGTTTCATTAGTCTATACTACAATCACTTATGGGCAAAGAATTCTACACCCAGAATACCTGCTGCCTGTTTTTTTTACAGCAGCTGTAGATTTAAGGCAATCTCAAAATCAAAGAATCATAAAATGGCCATGAGCAGGGACAGCTTCCACTCGACCAAGTTTGCTCATGTCCCCATCCAACATGGCCTTGAACATTTTCAGGGACAGGACATCCACAACTTCTCTGAGCAACTTGTGTTTCACCACCCTCACAGTAAAGAATTTCTTTTAAATATCCAATTAAAATCTACCCTCTTTTAGTTTGAAGTCATCCCCCCTTGTCCCATTACTACATGCCTTTGTAAAAAGTCCCTCTCCATCACTCTTGTAGGTCCTCTTTAGGTACTGAAAGACCACAATTAGGTCGCTCTAAAGCCTTCTCTTCTTCCAGGCTGAACAACCCCAAGTCTCTCAGCCTTTCCTCATTGAAGAGGTGCTCCATCCTTACAATCAACTTGGTGGCTTCCTCTGGACTTGCTCCAACCGGTCCAAGTTTTTCCTGTGCTGGAAATCCCAGAGCTGGATGCAACATTCAATATGGGGTCTCACAAGAGCAGAGTAGAAAGGCAGAATCCTCTCCCTCAATCTGCTGGCCATTCTGCTTTTGGTGCAACTCAGGACACATTTGGCTTTCTGGACTGTGAGCGCACATTGCTGAGTCATGTCCAGCCTCTCACCCACCAGTATCCCCAAGTCTTTCTCAGCAGAGCTGCTTTCAATCTGTTCATCCCCCAGCCTGGACTTATGCTGGGCTTGCCCTGACCTAAATGCAGCACCTTGCATTTGGTCTTGTTAAAATTCACGAGGCTCCCAAAGTTCTCAAGTTTATCCCGGTCCCTCTAGATGGCATCCTGTCCTTCAGGTGGGTCAACAGCACCACTCAGCTTGGTGTCAACTGCAAATTTGTTGAGGGTGCATATCCCTTTGCCTGAGTCATTAATAAAGATATTAAATGAAACCTGACCCAGTACAGGCCCCTGAGGGACACCACTTGTCACTGGTGTCCATTGGGACTCTGAGACATTGAACACTACCCTCTGAATGTGACAATCCAACTAAATTCACAGAACAGTTCACCCATCAAATCTATATGTCTCCAGTTTAGAGAGAAGGATTTTGTTGGGGATCATGTCAGAGGTTTCCTAGAAGTCTAGATAAATAACATCTGTAACCCTTCCCTTGTCCTCTGATAAAGCCACTCCATCACAGAAAGTGACTGGAGCACCTGCCCATTATGAAGCCTTGCTGACTTTCTTGAATCACCTCCCTGTTCTCCATGCACCTTAGCATAGATTGTAGAAGGATCTGTTCCATGATCTTCCCAAGAACAGAGTGAGGCTGACAAGTCGGTAGTCACTGGGGTCCTCCTTTCTGGGTACAATGGGTACAATGTTTCCTTTTATTTAGTCACCTAGAAAATGTGTTCAAGGTACACCAATAATGTCAAGGACGGCTCGTATCATTCCAGGAACTACGCTATCTAATATGTCTTGGTACTAAATGTATATCCCATTTCTTGAAGGAAGAACAAAACAAAAATGTTAAGCGCTCTTCCACTTCCATGGGGACTGTCTCAGCAAACCCTCTTTTCTGAATTAGTTGCAGAGCTAGATGTTATGTATTACTTGAATTGTCCTCTTTGTCCAGGTTTCCAGTGTTACAAAGCCCTCCAGTTGGCGGTCATAATAAATTAGTAACTACATTCTCCATCAACAAAGAAATGGTAGCTGCAAATATACTATTCAAAGCAAAGTTAGGCAGAGATGTTCCATATATGTACACCACCCTCAGTTTTGCTCCAAAGCCTCAACAGATAAGAAATTCATCATCAGTTGCAAATTTCTATGCATACAATGCAGGTATTATATGCACTGTTAATTTAAGAAACTCGCAAAACCCAGAAAATGGTTCAAAGTATTTTTGACCTCTTCTATATAAATTGCAAATGGATCATTTCAAAGCAGATTCCATGTCACCAACTCATGCTGCTACTGAACAGTATCACGTTTAGCAAACAAAACTGATGGTTGAAAAAGACTTGACTATATTTGAAGTTTAAGTTACTGTGCAAATTTAGCTCATTCAGTATGAAACATATTTCGCTGGTTTTGAGTTTCTGGCCTACTAGAGAACATGCTGGCTCATCATCTTCATGTGCTGATGGAATGCTTTCTATCTTTATTTCAGCACACTCAGCTTTTGCATTAAAGAAGTGCCTTTTTTGTTAAGCATCTGTGGATGTATTTGATATTTAGGATATAAAAAAACCCACCTCCTGCTTGCAAGAGTCAATTCCATAACAGTACTTTTGCTGACTACTTTTTCAAATTTACTGCCTCTTCAAAAAACAACTAGGTTTTAATTCAAAATTAAATGGTCAAATAAACTGTATCAATGTCAAGGGCTTTATCATGGTCAAAACTACATTAATGTAAATAATGCCAGTGCTGAAATCACACTGCAAAAGCTGAGATGCAATGTTAAGCATAACCTTCATATTCGGAAAAGTAAAATACAGTGACAAGAACTGAGCTCTGTTTTATTATGGTCAAACTGATGATTTAGGAATGATCTGCAGATCTTTTATGTTGACAAGCTTCTCCATGTTTCCTCTAAACATACCAAGTTAGTATCTCAACCTGAAAGCATTGTCTCTGCATTTTGATTCTCAAATCTCTATACTGTCAGATTCAAATGGTATTATTGGCACGTAAGCTACTTCACTTGATAGAAATCTTAGCTTTTACTCCAGTCTGGGAAACAATCTACAGCCTCAAGGAAAAAAAAAAAAAAAGTAGTAACAATTCTCTACAGCTTCTACCAGTTTCCTAGGGAAATGTTTTAGAAAGTACAGATTGAAAGGCTTTTTTCAGTCCTGCATGGAGAAATACTTCTCTGGACTGGTTAGAAAAATAGTTAAAAATAATAAAATTATATGAGATAAAAAGATATATGGTAAAATACTAAATAATATTATTGTACAAAGCCTCATTTGAAGATCTGTTCACACTCCTCATCATCAGTGTTTAAAACTGGTTGAGAAAGTAGATGACCAAGAACAGAAAGTATGTTCTCAAGGGAAAATGAAAATGAGCTTAACAGAATGAAAGAAGTACTACACAGGTTTTCAAATGAAAGAGGCTACTACTACCAGACAAAGGAATCAGACAGAAAAGTATTCTAGCTAAAGAACAGGAAAGCATGAGAAAAAAATTTAATCTTTCTAAGAAAAAATGCATATGAAAAGCAGGAAGAAGTTTCAAGTCATTATGAAAGACTCAGAAACTGCTTTCTGTAAAACGAACTAGTATCTCCTAACTATTTTAATATGAAGTCTAGCAGTCTCATATTAATATTTATATTATATGAACACCTGCAATATATAGAAAACTTAGTTGTGCTAAGGGGCTCAGGGGCTGCTGAAATCTATGCTAAAATTTACTCTTGCCACAATTACTTATGATCATTGCTTTTATGTACTCCACCACCAGTACAGCCATTATTAACTCTACCTATACCATAAGTTCAATCAACTTATAACTTTAAAAGGTATTCCACAGATGTTTCCCGCCTCTGCCAAATGGTAACCCAAGCAATTGTATCTCCACTTACAGTATCCCATAGCGCAGTCCTGTAATCATTTGATCACAGTCTAAACCGGCAGGAGAAAGGTAGAATACCACTACTAATCATACAACAACAACTTCAGTAAGGGCTAGAAACAGCACAGACCCATGAACTAAAGCCTAAACTGACCAATGCAAACCCTGCAATCGTCAACATCCACTGTCATGATGATGAAACATCTTCGACTGCCATCATCACCCACAGTGTGTTCATGTTACACTTCCCATTTGAGCAGAGCCAAACTTTGCAAATACTCATTACATTGGTCTGGTCAAAAAGTACAGTTGTGACAAAATTCTTGAAATTAAACAGCAGATAGTTCTGCAATTTTCAGTTAAAATTTAAGAATGGTATTACCAGTATTCTTCATACTTTTAGGAACATGCTGAAATGCTACATGTACTTTTAAGTCAAGTGAAATATTGGCTGTGTAGATGCTTTTTCAAAAGAAAAAGCTTACAGTAACTATTTTGTGGAAAAAATATCCCTTAGTTCAAGCATGAGGAAATTCAGGCCTGCAGATGGCATTCAGTCAATAACTTAAATTTGCCCAGTGTGCAACAATGTGAAGACAGATTTCCCCTCCAACAGCACCTCTAAACTTTCTCTGCTGTCCCATATCCAGCTGTATCCATACTACTAATCTCAAATTCTTCCTCATCCTTTTGTAGTTGTGGATAAATGGCAGAAGTGGCAGGAGTAAAGAAGACACAGTCTGAACCTTATGGCAGAGATCAATACATGAAATTGTGTACCAGAGCAAGTTTCTCCAATGTATTTTAACTTGAAGAGGAGTTTTCTATTTTCCTACTTTTAATCTTCTTTTGACACCTGTTTTTGGAAACATGCACTGCTGAGGGACATGGGGAGGACGGTAACAAGTCTCATAATTTATGAAAAATTAGTATTTCATTTCCATGAGAGTAGAAGTAATTTCCAGGTGAGGTTGCCTAATATGGCAATAAAATTGCTAATGAGGAAGAGAAACCAAATGGAATATTACCAGAGAAGCCTCAATGCAATCCTTGCCATACCTCCCCATGAACAGGTAAGAAGCTTCTTGAAACCTTACATTTTGGAAAAGTGAGCAGCATTATTGCACCCTTTCTGGAACAGTTATTTGTCATACTAATTTAGCTTACATTAGTGTTTGTCTTTCTGCATGTCCTCCTATTTCTTATTCAGGAACTAACAGTTTTTCCACAAAAGGTAAATGGCCTGGTTTACTCAGCAATATCCAGCTGGCTGATCTGCATGATGTAACACTGAACCAGTAGAGCTAAGGTAGACACAGGACTCCAAGACCCTGCATGACAGAGAACACATCACTTTTTGGGAACTGTGGCACTTAATTTTATTGCTTAATGAATTTCCAAAGAAAGGAAAGTATCATCAGAGTTCTCTCTTAGCATTTAGTTTAAAGTACATGTTCTTGTCCCTGCCATCAAGATGGATCTGTAGAGTATCACCTTATACTGCAAAAAGATCTCTACTTCTTAGAAGAGTATTAATGCCTTTCATCTCAAGTCAATCATGCACAAGGCATTTTACCAGAGTCTGGATAGAAATCCTGTATATCTATCACTTCCTTGAGGTGGTCAAAATGTTTGTTTGGTTTCTATTACTATTAGTGAATCAGAAGCTCCCATACTCCCAAAGGCTTTTCTAAATAGATAGGAAAGCAATTTAAAATTGCTCTTGTCCTACTATCTGAATAACACAGAATCAAATACTAACTAATATAGTACATAGCTTTGAAACAAATTTTAAAGGATATATTTCACAATTATGCTAAAGCGTTAATCCGTATATGTTAAAATGGCTTCAGACAAGACTTTAAATTATACTGTTTAATATTTGTATGTTCCCATGAAGAATTTCATATTTTAATTATGTGAATCAGAATCACCTTAATGGTACTTTACACTTAAAAAATAAGTATAGATTGCACTGAATTTTTCCTATGCTTTAGCTCTTATTTTCTAATTGTTATTCCAAACCACTAAAAAATAGTTACCCATGCCAGAGTATCTGTTTCATATTTAGTGCAGCAGCTTTCTGCTCACATATGCACACATCAGAAAGACCCCAATTTTATTCTAGCATGTCTGACCTCAATCTCTCTGTGCCTTCTTGTATTTTGAGTTAGCTGATTATGTGCATCGAGTTATTTATTTCAGTATTTCAGTGAAGTCCTGCATGCTACATATTTCCTCTCAGCTTGCCACAACATAAGCCATAAGCAGCCTGATTATCTGATTTATCACATTCATGATAGTAATAGTACGATCCTAGTAAAAGTGAATCAGGGATAAAAATAGTCTCAAAAATAATTTCCTGGGATTTCCTGGGTTTGGTTAGTATTAAGAAACAGCCCATAATAGCAAGAAAATTAATACTGTGGGGGACCACCAGATGGATGTTTTATTTTTCTGGTGACTAAATATAAACATGTCACAAGTCTTGCCACGAAAAATGCAAAAATAGACCAAGCTTAGCTAAAACTCTTAAAACAAACCAAAAACTCTTATACTTTAGTTTACAAAATTAGTAGGCAATATCATGAAGGATTATGACAGAAACATGGTATATCTCACTTTGTAAAAATTTTCTAAAACAAATACTTATTTGTCACACTGAGCTGTCTTACTGATTTTACAGTTTATAATCTGCTAGAGTTCCTCATCAAATTATAGTATAGAGAGTACAGATTACTGCACAGCTTAATGAGAGTTCTTCCTTACAATATAAAATAGTTCTACTTGATCCTACAGCAAATCTCTTCCTTTCTTGGAAAAGGAGTAATTCATAAACTGAAGAATAACAACTGGTGTTTTTTCCAGTTTCGAATACACAACACATATCCACAGCACCTACAGGAACATGCACATATCTGATTTTATCATGTTTCCATGGATGATTTCATTTCCAATTCAAAAGCAAAATACATTTTTTCCTCTTACTGTAAACCATGGAGTCTTCCCTTATTATTAAAAACAACAGGTTCAGGACTCTTTCTCCATTGCAGATCTATGTAGATATCAGTTACAAATAAAAACATTTAATAGTCTTACCTAACTAAAAGTTAAGAGCTTTTGATTCAATTTTCTACATTTCAAGTTGGCAAAGGAAACTTCAGAATGATGACACCATTTCAAATCATCTTGATCAAGGACAGAAAGAACCAAATACTGACATATTGACAATATCCTAAAAAAACCTTTACGGCTGTGCTTTCTCTGAAAAAAGGAAAAGTAAAAATTTGGGTATTACCTTGAGAAAAAGTTAGCCTGAGACCACAACACAGAGATAGCTGAACTTTAAATATTTTTACTGTCCTCTTGTGGTATTTAGCCCTAATTAAGATAAAAATGCCCAAGTAAAAAGTCACTCATCAAGATATTTGGACACACATTTCTCTTTCAGCACAGTTGTCGGCATTTTTTTGTCAGTGGGCATTTCTAAACACGGAACTGCATAGCTGATATAAATAGTTGTATGTTAGATTTCCAGTTAAATTTGAGTTGCTCCAAAATAGTACTGGCTTTATTAAACGTAAGTTGAGAAGCATATCAAAAAAAGAGAGCAATTGCCTCAATACATGTTTAGCAAAGCAAGCCTATTTTAAAGTTGCAAGCACACAGAGTGATGCTCTTTTTCAGCAGTTCTATGTAAAAATTCTATTGTTTCGTCACACTGTGTTAAACAAGCTCAGCAGTACATATATTTAGAGATATTAATTAATGGAGAGACTGCTAAAATGGTGTTCACATTCCAAATTATATTTTCTTTTTCAATTTTGATCAATATTATCCTAGAGGGTAGTAGCTCTAAAAATAAGAAGGTAATAATCAGATGGAAACTGAACTACAGAACAGGCATGTAAGTAAAATAAGTGAAACAGGAGGTGAAGTAAAAATTATGCTATTGCCCTCAAAGAGCTGTAAAACAGATTTTTTTTTTTTAACCTGCTTACCACAGAATCGGTCTATGAATTCTTAGTCCATATAATTGCATTGGCTTAGTTACGCATTTTTACTGGCCACAAAAAATACATAACATAATAACAAAAGCAAATTTACATACAGACCCTCAAGTTTCCCTGACAAAATACATTTCAGAAGGCATAAAAATCTGTCTTGGAATTCTCTCAGGAAACAGATTTTCACAGATCCACTGAACCATCTGGCATTCATAGATTACCGAAAGAAACACAGATCATCTCTGAAATTATAGAGAACTGGGCCAGACCTGGTTCCTGGAGAACTGTAACCATGAAAAGCAGCATCTCTGAGATGGTTTAATCAACAAAAACTGAGTTTACCACCTCATGGTAGCACCTACCATGATATTGCCTCAACCACTTTAAAAAAGATTAGTAATGTGCAAGAAGCTTAAAATAAATGAAGAAAGAAATAATAAAAAAGATAAAGGCTGGAGTTTAGTCCAAACTCATTAGAGCTTTTAGGAGCCCAAATCTTACTGGTCTCAGTGAGCTCAGAACTCAGAATTTGCTATTTGTAACACTACTTAAAATTTGAGAGGAAAATGACATATGGTAAGGAGCTCATTGCTCTGTTTAGCATCAAAAGAAAGATCAAGGAAGACCAAAAGGTGATTTGATTACAGCACAAGTGTCTCAAAGGGAACAAGAGAGGAACAAAAAAAAGCCCCTCTGGGTAGGAAAGTGCTCTTTAATATAGTGAAGAAAGCCACAACGAACATTGTCTAAAAGCTGCAGACAAATTCACATGAGAAGGCATGAATTTTTAATAAGGAGGTTGACAAATCACTCAAATAATCATTGAATGCAGAAGGATTTTTTTTTAGCTTCTTATAAACAGTGACAAATTTCTCATATGCCTCTGTGTCTTCATCAGTAGCCTTGATATAGCATTTCTTTCAGTATGCGAGAATACAAATATATGCCTAGTGGGACAACAACAATATGTTAATATTTAATTTTATTTTTAAAGTGAAAGGTTTCTGCTGAAAAAAACCCCAAGATACAATTTATCTTTTTTAATTTTACTGTATTCAAGTTTGGGTGTGCTGAATTTATGCACAATAGTTAGAGAGTTCAGTGTCTGTGAGTAGATAATTTATTCAGTTCAAAAAATCAAAAGAGGGGTCACACTTTTACTCAAGACAAAATTTAAAAACGTTTAGTTAAGTACTAGTGGAAGATAAGAAAATCAGTGTTTCTGAGAAAAATCTAATAAAAAAAAATCCTTGAACACTTAGGCTTCACAGTCACAAGTTCTTAGGATTTCTTAAGCAAATCCTAAGACTACTTAAAAAATGCAGACAACATAAGTACTTTCTCCAAATTATGCTGAAATACTTCCACTGTTATCAAAAGAAGTGTTTCTGTGTTTTATATGTCTTCTGATTTGAACAAACTGCCTGTTAATGATTCTTTTCTTATAAACATTCACCTCAACCCAGCTCCTATTTTTACTGGTAGATCACTACTCCTCCTGCTACCAGTTCAGTTGGGAAACTACAACACTGCAACTTTTTCAGGATTGTACATCATTCAGCAAACTGTTAGGAGGGTAGGTAGGTAAGTCAAATAACAATTTATCTACATTTTTCATTACCTGCTCCTCCAATGCAGAACCCCAAGCACAAAAAAACCTAGAAATCATAACACTAATGAAAAACTAGTATCTAGAATTAGATAGTCTAGTGTGGCAAACTATGAACCTAAGGTATCTAAAAAAATTGTCCTAATAAAATAAACTTGTCCTGAATCTACAATGTCCAAGTAGTCACTAAAGAATAGTAAGTCATTTGTAATACAGATGTGATACAGAATTCCAAAGCAATAAAGCTTGGAAAGACCAGTCAGCCCTTTTAGTAGATTTTACAACAAACTGGAGACAAGTAGAAAAATAAAAATGTAAATCTCTAATTCTAGTAAGGGAGAAGGCATGAACTTTCATATTCATAAGCAAATCTTATTTCTTTATTTAAACAGTGTCCAGAAAAATCTCTACTGCTGTAGACACTTCATACTTCACTGAATCACAATAACTGTATCAGCTATTAGTTTGTTGTGGTTTTTTGTTGTGGTTGTTTTGGTTTTTATTTCCCAGAACTGTAAAAAGTCTCTCCAGTTTTTAAATTGCATTTAAATAAAATCTGTGGTATTCCCAAGTTTCTGGAAACGTTTAAGACATTACTGAACCTCATTTTACACTAAATGCATTACCTTAACTATTATTCAGTTACATGAAAATGATCTCCTTGCATCTAAGTTCAAGTATCACATTATCAATTTAGAAAACCATGTTTTTCATTTATCATTCTTCTTACATTTGAAATAGGTTATATTACATTATTTATCTAGATATTTCAGATCCTCAGAAAATAATTAAAAATGTTTAATCCACAAGTCTAGCTCTTCTTCCATCTAATGAGAAGAATTAATGTTTCAACTTTACTTGTATAACTGTTGCAAAACCACATCTGTGTAACACAATGCCAATTTCCCCAAGCAAAGACAAGTCTTCATTACTTGCAACCTGGATAAGCTTGTTGGTCAACATCAAAACCTAACCCTGCATCAGCTATTAAACCTAAAATGTAGCTTTCTAAAGATTAGATTAATTCACTCTTCTATTAGTTATCTAAACAAAATTTTTAAACTAGAAAGACATAAAAAAGTTTGAATTTTTTTTTCAGATCACTGTAGAAAAACATCTGTTGCAGCAATTACTCCTGCAATAAAGATTGACTATAGCTGCGAGATAGCTCCAAAGAAATAATTTGAACAGGCAGAAACAGATTATTGACAGGAGCTTTGGCCTTAGGGCTCCTTCTGCTGCATCCCCCAGCATTAATACACCGTTTGTTTCTCATGTGAAAGGGATTGAAACTCTTTTCCAGCCTCCCATTGACATGCATGTAGGCTACTGTATTGAAACACTCAGGGAAACTGACTTCAACCTTGATTGCTGCCTGTGATAAGAAAATTTCTTTAGCCTTTAGAAATATATAGTACTTCAGCATTTGAACTGTTACCTATCAGAATGTAATCTTCAAAGGAAACCAGAATATACCATGCAATCATTTATACAAGATCCTTACTGCCTCCTACATTCCTCATAAATAACCCTGTGTATTTCTACAGATTGTTAGAAATCCTCAGTAGTAGACCGATTAAGTCTGTATTTTGATTTCAAAGAATCTTGAAAGCCATCAACAGATGGTTTTGGAAGATTTTTACCTTGTCACTTAAACCTGAATAGAAAAACACTCCCTTCAATACAGAAAATGTGTGTAAGTTTTAGGAACCTCTTCTCAGTTGGCCCAGGCCTTTTTTACGCCTGAGAAAGCTTAGTCTTAATGGCCAGAAGACAAGTTCTTCTTTCTTTTTGGATGATAGCTACTGAGTACAGACTGTAAGAGCATCACTCTTTCCTTGGTAGAAGTCCTATGACACAATAGCAAATTCTCATTCCCAGGAAGTCTCTGATCTCCAGAAGTCACATCAAAAGCTCAGCTTAAGATCCTCCTGTGTTGGCCCCTCCACAGATATAGATATCAACAGAATGTACGGAGAGAAGATCTGAAAAGGAGTGTAAAGGCAATGACACATATAATTTATCTTAATTTTTAGCGAAAATCTCTAATTACTCTCTGCCTGAAATAGACTTTCCGTTGTGATCTATTATCAAGCTTGATTTTAGCTCTATTTGCAAAAGTAAAAAAGAGAGATTTTGATTAATTTTACTTTCAAATGGACCATAGGATATGTGAAAATGTGAGTACATATTTGTATATATAAAAATATATATATGTAATATGGAATGTCTTGGTCTTGGTTTTGATCCCCGCAGAGGCCATTAACACATTCATTTACCAATGTATTTCAAAGGGAGAAATAATTTATTCCACTGACTTTGAAACAGCTATCAGTCTTTTACCTGTGAAAGATGAGTCTAGATGGGAAAGAACACTATAGCAGCTGAATGAACATAACTATTTATTTTATAATAAAATTTCTTCCTAGCAGATCTCAAATTTTCTGATGATGACCCCACCACTCAAGAGTTACATTGCAAGTATGACAGAGTAAGATTTTCCTGTTAGAGCTGAAACTGCTTTAAACATACGAGAATCAGAATAGAACAACCAACAAATAGTATCTTTGGTATAACACAGAGCTATTTTGATATAAAAACCTCAAGAAGCAATGTAAATCTGTGTTTATGCCAACATAATCAGATGTGATCTGTGGAAGCACTTTTGAAATTAAAACAGGAATTATAGTACATTGCATAAGGACTTGGACAAAAGTTTGTTATATCAGCTTTTTTTTTTCATTTCAATTAGGTGGTAACATAAAACAATTTTACTACCTCCAGTGTATGTTTCAAGCTCACAGAATAAAAAAAGACCTTTGGCTGTTCAGAAAAAGGAACATAACTCTTGGAATGTAAAGCCAGCAAATAAGAAAAATATTTATGGAATATTTTCAGGAGAACATACAAGACCTGAATCTCATTTTAACTCATGGACAATAAAGAAAAATATGTATGGCTAGATACTTCAAGGTGTTTTTCAAAGTACTTTTAGGACTTCTCAGATTCCAGACTGCATTACTAAAGTAAGTGGATACTTAGTACTTACCCACAGATGCATAATCATTGGGAAGTTCAGGATAAAGTCTGTTTGTATTCTTTTTAGCTGAAAGAGAAAATAAAATAGCAATTTATATGTCATGCTAACATATATTCTTATATTTTGTATGCTGCTTTTCTATTACAAGTTCAATAGTTATTAAATGATTGCAGCAATCTAAGGAGCGGTGCAGAACTACAAAATAAGGACTTCACCTCATATCCTTGACCAGAAAAACGAGTTAACAGGAGTTGCGCAGTAAACCCTCACTTTCAATCAAAGCACTTTGGTAGATAAACTGTCAAAGAGCCAAAATTCTGCCTCTTCTGCTCTACCGTAAGACCCTAACCAATTAAAAGATATTGACAACCTAAAAGAGAAACCATGATTTCCAGAAACTAGGACTAGCAGTTTCTAGTAGGACTGTTCTTTTTACTAAAAAGTTTCATTGTACCATGGGACTTCTCCATACTCAATAAACATGAATATTTCCTCTGAACTATTACATGATTCTGTAACTACAAAAACACTGTTTCTGTAGCTAATCTTCTAGAGAGTTTGTTAATATAAAACAGACAAATCTTTTACGCTTTATCACTCATAGTACTATCCCAACATGCTTTCAATTTTATAGAAAGAGCTACTATAATAGCAGCATAATATCAATTAACTTTAGTGCTTTAATTTTACAGAGAAAATTAATTAATCGTTATCAAAATTTTTTAACCTGGTGGTGTAGGCCTAACAGTGGGCTTAGGTGGCTCTGGTCTGGATGACGGTCTAGCAGGCGGGTCATTCACCTACAATACACAAATTTTTATGAAACATTGTATTATATCTGATGACTTCAGAGCCTGTCAAGTTACATTGAAAAAAAATGTTTAAATCACACTTTCTCCACTGAACTTGTAGGAACTCAACAAACATACTCAAAACTAGTGACATACACATGACACTAAAGTAATTCACCATAGATTTAACAAAGCTGAAAGTAAATGATTGTTTATCAGTCCCATCAATATCTACAAGAAAACATCTTCTACAGTCTTCGTATAATGTTGTAAATGTGATTGCTTTAATAGAAGACAGAAAAAGTAGAAAAATTAAGAGTATTCACATCAACCTGGTATGATCATTATTTGCAATTAAGTTGATTAGGAATACTCAATCAAGCACTTCTAATCATCACCTCAGATTTGATAATGTACAACTATAAAACAAGAATATAATTTGTTATTCTAGAGGATGCAAAGCAAACCCAGCAACACCCTTGTCCACAAGAGCCCAGCAGAGGAATACTTGAATGAATGTGTTACGTGCAGTATCTCCAACATTCTATGCCTTTAATCATCCAATACGGCAGTTAAGAATACCATATCAACATCAGCAGTAACACTGACTAGGACTAGATCAGGAACAGAAACAGTCTATGTGAGAAAGAGGTGCACAAACCCTTCTTTATTCCCTTACAGATTTTCCTGGATTATTTTTCTGCTCTTCATTTTCATACACTTCAGTGAAGGATGCTAGAATTTCATAAAGATCATCTGCTTGAGCAGGAAAAGGCACATCACCAAGCAGGATGGCACTAGCCCGAATATCCTGCCCATAAAACCTGATAAAAAAGAAAAAAGTCAGGTATTTAGATGCTTTTTAGATTTGTTCTTATTTCTTATTTTCCTATTCTCTTATTAACTGACAATAAATTAAACTGATTTCCCCATGTTGAGGGTTTGTTGTTTTTTTTTTTGACTGAGATAGCAATTGGTAAGTGATCTCACTGCCTTTATCTCAACTCATAGGTTTGTCATCATACCTTTTCCCTCACATCCTGTTGAGGAGGGGGGAGTGACAAAGCAGCTTGGCTGACATGTGGTGGCTAGCTCAGGTCAACCTGCCACTGAAAATCTCTAAACATTCGGCATCATCTCAATACCTATTGGAAGATGTCTAAATTGAAGAAACCTTTTTCCCCTCAAGAAACTCTGAACAGACCATAGTATGTTCTCACAAAAAAAACCCCTTTTTCAAATTCAATGTGTCCTAGGTAATTTTGTCACTATGACTTCACCGAATCACAGAATATTCTGAGTTGGAAGGGACCCACGAGGATCTTAAGTGAATGGATCATGCAGGGATCAAACCACAACCCTGGGTGTTATTAGCATTATGCTCTAACCAACTGAGCTAATCTCAGAGTCTGCCAGATTTGAAGAGAACTTACTTGCGATTTGTTTCTTTCCTTTCAATTAAACATGTTCCTTCCAGAGATACACCTGCAAACAGTCCTCGAGATTTGCAGTATGTATAGACAGCAGCACTGCTTCTCAAAGCAACATCCCCTTCTAAGTTTCTAGAAGAAAAAAAGTTTCGGTTGATATTCTTCTATATGGCTTTGCAGCATGAACAACAATTGTCTTTTTCTTTCAATCCTGTATTCTATTTTATTCCTATTTTCAGACAGGACCCAGTATAAAGCAATTAATTGGTTTTATAAGGTTTCCTCTGAAGCACAGAACAACATTGCCTCATGTGAATGCTCTCCATCAGGCCTCCTCTGAAAACTATTAACCCACATTTTAATCATATTTTAAAATGATCTTATTATGTTTAGACTGGTGACTGGAACTCTATTCATTATATCTAAATCCTCATAGATTTTATGGTCAGCACAAAATATTTCAAATCAGGCCTTATCAGACCTCAATAGGTTTGGAAGATTACAGTATTTGTCCTACACTGGATCACATAATAATTGAAGTTTGAAGATACCTCAGGCAGTCATCTCAAAATGGATATAACATCAAATTGAGAGCAGGTTGCTCTGGGCTTTGCCTAGACAGTTTTCAAAGAATTCTGAGAATATAATTCCACAGACACACTAAGCAACCTGCAACAGTGCTCAATTTCAGTAATGTAAATTTTTTTTTCTTATATCTACTCAGAACCTTGTTTCAGTTTATGACTACATGAACTCATTGTCTTGACATACAGCTCAGTAAAGAACTGGAGTCTGCCTTGGTGATCCTCTGTTGGAAATGCAGTCTTTTATTAGACTTCAAGGTCTTCTTTCATCCAGGTTAAATAAGCTGAGCTCTCTCAGCCTCATTGTTCACATACTGCACGTCCCTGGCCATTTAGGTAGCTGTTCACTGCACACACTGTAGTTTAGAAACAACTTCCCAGAGGGATGAAACTGGACACAGTATTTTAGGCGCAGTCTGAAATGTCAAGCAAAGGGGAACAATCACTTCCCTTACCTACTGGTTACAGTCCTGTTGATGCAGCCCCCTACAGTGTTACTGTCTTTTCTGTGAGGAATCAGCAGCCCACTGCCCACCAGGACCCCAGCACATTCTCTACAAGGCAGTTTCCCAGTCTGGCAGGCTCTGCCTACATAACTGCAGGGGATTCATCCAACTTGGGGTGCAGAAATTAGCACTTGTCCTTAATTTCATGAGGTTTCCTGTTGGATCTTTCTTCTACACTCTCTAGGTCCATTGTTCTGAATGGCAGCCCCAACCTGAAGTATATTGGCTGCACCATCTGATTTGGTGTCATCCACAAACTTGTAGAGGATATTTTGTATCTGCTCCTCCAGGTCATAGGTAAAAATACCAAGTAGGAGAGGCCCAAGAACAGTCTTCGGAGGAATTCCACAGAAACTTGTTTTCTGACTACAACGTGAATCATTTACCACTGTTCATTTATCACTGTTCTTCAAACCAGATGATCTAGTTCTT
Source organism: Serilophus lunatus (assembly GCA_013399895.1). Lineage (NCBI taxonomy): Eukaryota > Metazoa > Chordata > Aves > Passeriformes > Eurylaimidae > Serilophus > Serilophus lunatus. The sequence continues at coordinate 1,296,137 of VXBA01002275.1, forward strand.
CACCTATTTGAGGCAGCAACTGGTAAGCAGTTGTTTGCCAATCTGGCCCACTTTGACACCTATGTCTCAGCTTGGACACTGAGATGTTGGAGTACTGAATGCGCTGCAGGGCAGATGACATTCACTGTCCTCCCCTGATCCACAGATCTCCCTTTCTCCTGTGGAATAGATATCATCAGTAAAAACTTCATCATTAAAAAACCCCCAAATCATAAGGAGGCACATAAACAGTCTGAGGCAACTGAGCTTGGTAAGCCTGGAGAAGAGAAGACTTAAGGGGAACCTAACAGCAGACTTCAAGTATCTATGAAGCTAGGCTCTTTATAACAGTGTATGGTAGAAGAAGAAAATGCTATCGATTTAAATAGAAAAAAGAAATGCTTTGACTGGATATAAGGCAAAACTTTTTCCTATGATGACAGCTGAACAGTAGAGCAGGCTGCCCAGAAAGACCAAGCAGTCTCCATCTTTGGAGATTTTCAAGACACAACAGGGAAAAAGGACTGGGCAACTTGATCTAAAGTCGTAACAGACCTTGTTTTGAGCAGGAGGCTGGAGTAGTGATCTCATCAGGTCTGTTTCCAAGTTAAATTATTCTGTGATTATTTAATTTCATCCTACAAAGTAAGATGGATTAAGCCCTTAAAGGTTTAAAAGAAATTATTTTTTGCAGTTTTTATTTACTGTCAGGCAGACCTATGGTGACAGAAAGCAGAGAACAATAAGTTAATGAAAACAATAGTTCTATCAGGCACAGTAGCACCTGTGCTCTTCACTGAGCAGAGCCAAGCAGTCTCCTGCAGAAAGAGAGTAAATCTCAGAGCAATTTTCTTCCAGCAATACATGACTTAATCAGGAAAGAAATGTGAAAAAAGAAAAAAGTGATTGTCAAGCACAGCGTGGTCCATTCAACATACAGGTTGCCCAGGTAGTTCTGTAACATATTCAAAAAAGTCACACCAATGTTTATATATAACTTTAAAAATATTGTTCCATATATCTCATACTAAGAAAGTATTTTACCCACCTCCCTAGAGGTCCAATTGCCACAGTAAGATTTCCTCCAAGAGTAAGATTCCCTCCTTTGGCAAAAGCTTCTACTGCTCTTTCATGATTCAGTATTATCACTAAATCTGAAACCTATAAAATATCAAATACTATGTATTTTTACTATGTACTGTGTACTATTTTGTACTAATAAGAACAGCTTTCATAACAAAGTTGATTCTTTATCCACAAAGTATCTTGAAATAAAAATTACTTTCAACTACATTTTCAATCAAATTTGACTGATTTGATATGGCCAGCATGTGATAAATAACAGCTATAACAGAAACCCTATTTTAATTCAAAATTTCCTAATTAACAATTCTTATTTTCTATGGCTTATGCAAACAATTATGAAGGCATTTTCAGATGTGAATCATTTTGATCCTTCCATAATTAAATTAATAAAGTCAGAAAGAACTTACTAAACAAAAATTAGTGTCCAAAGAATAAACAGCAAAAAGGATACAGGTCTTCTTACTATGGGCTTTTATATATGTGTGCGTGTGTGTATACATGAATTATTAACTAACTTCTTAAGACTTCAACACGAGATGCAGTCAGTCTCTTCAAGAACCTATCAATCAAATAACTGAGGAGGTAGAAATGTATTTTTGAAAGATGGAAATTGGGGAAAAAAATAATTGTTTTTAAAAGATATTATTTTGCCTGAATTGTGACATAAAATGCACATATCGAAGAATTTCTACTATTATTTAAGCTGATGCTTATTACCATCAGTACTGTAAAGCTGTAACTCTTCAATTTATTACATTTCAGTAAAAGTCTCGTATAACTCTTTTCCCAATCTAGGAAGCATTTTAAAGAAGGAAAAATTCTTTCAAGCAAATCCATGATCCTATAAAGTTCACTCTTACTTGAAAGCTCAGTAAACACGTTATAGGTAGGAAAAAACTCCAGAAAATTACAGCAATGTCAACATGCTCAACAAAGCAGGTTACACTTAAATACCTTATTGTGATGGATTTATTTTTCAACAGGTATCTTGACTACCCAAGGACTACTGCACCTGATCTTTCATCTGATGGACTTGACTCAAAGCCAGGTTCAGAAAAAACTTTTAACTTACCCCAACTTCCAAACAGTGGCAGCAGGGAATACAAAAGGAAATACCAGATTATTTGCAAAACAAGGCTGCCCTAGAAGTATTACACACAGCATAAAAGAGGTTTTTGTTATTAGTCCCCTGTGGTAGCCTCCATCCCATCCCAAATAAAAGATGGCGGAGAGCAGTAGTTTTTGAGCCATCTCGGGATAGAGAAAGAATGTCATTCAGGACACTGCTACCTCCTCTTACCCACTAAGAGGATGATTCCACTGCTAAAGCTAAGTGGATCCATAGTGAGAAAACCTTCAAAGAAAGCATTTACGTGAATTTTGAAATCAGTTTTTGAGTTCACTGTGACTTCTGAAGTCTGTGACTCTCTTCTTGTTATTTGAAATCATCCAAAAGTACCACTACAACTATGTCAACTATAACCTCTCTTATGGGAATTAAATTCATCCAGTTTCTAAAACATATAAGTTTACATATGACTAAAAGAATGCTAAAATTGCACTCTGGGCTCCTTAGCCACTCAGGTATTTCTGAATAGCATCTATTTTCCAGAAGAAATAAATAAGATTGTCTTATAATAACAGTAAGGAAATGGCATTTTGTAAGCTGACTGAAATTTCAAATGAAGGTCAAAATATTACTTAGGAAAAAAACCCTCTCAGAAAGAGCTTCTGTATTGAAATTGTTCAAGTATCAATAGTAAATGGCTGCATTATCTAAAATATCAGATGGGGATAATTATAGGAAAATTTTCCCAGATTAATCAAAACATATGAAAAGTCTGTTTAATTGTCTTAAAAATAACAAACAAACAAACAAACAAACAAACAACAAAAACCCCCAAACAACCAACCTAAACCCCACAAGGCTCCAAACTCTGGGGCTCAAATTGACTGTTTCATAATGCATTCAGATCATGGAGTCATGAAAACCAAAGGAAATCACTTAAAAAAATTAATGATTTTGTTTTCACAGCATCCTTTAAAAGTACACTGCAATAATGCCTGAGGTGACACAGGATACAATGAGGACACAATAAAATATCGATCTGTAGCTCATTATGTGACTGCTGTCTGACTGGCTGCCAGGACAGGGACAGCTGGTTAGTTGTAGGAGACCTATTGGGGGCTGATGTGGACCACCCAGAACAGCTACACATAGATTCTTCTGTAGAGCAGAATGTTCATTGCAAGAGATTTTGTAGGCAAAATATTGTTACTCTGACCTTCTTTGGGAATGAGCAGAACAGAAGCTACACAGAAATAAAAGAGGACAAGACTGGAGACTTAGGGTGGGAAAGAGAAAGAAAGACGAAAACAAAAAAGTGTGAAGGAACTGGAAGAAGAAATGGGAAGCAGAGGCAGAACACCATCAGCACTCATCTCACCAACATTTCTCTGAACATATTGAGAGTCTTACTTAAACATTTCTTCTGTTTGGAAACTGGCTCCTCTTGTAGCATTCTTTCAGAAGAGGCACCATCAGTTTTGGTGCTCTCAAAGTGAAGGGTCATGTCAGTAACCAGAAGTGTGAGTGGGAAATACGAAAAGTACAGTACCATTAGCGAGACTCTATTTTACTCCACCTTCAATTCCTTTCACTGTTTCTGGCCAGATGGAGTCCTTGTGCTCTTTAAAAAAATGTTTGATGCAGTATTAAGTGTAGGATACTGTTTTAATTAACTCCAATTGGCTTATATGTGAAGACTGACAGGAAGTTTTCCGTAAGCAAAAAACTCAGACTGCTGGAAGTGAGAAACCAAGGAAAAAAGTGTTATGTCACTTCTTTTCATCTAAATATCTCCAAACAATTCGACTGATAGGATCGAGCCCTCTGTTTTGTTTGTCTTGCATAAATGAATTCTATAATAGCCTTTCTGCAGAAAAGTAGATTCTACTATCTCGCTAGCATTTAGATTTTTTCAGTGCATTTTAATTTCTTGCAAAAAAAAGTTACCAATGAGTATTTCAAATGCAAGATCATACCTCAATTCCAATTTCAAATCCACCACCAAGGCCAGCAATTCCTATTGCAGAGGGAGCAGACCAGGCTGTTTTTCAAAACAAGAAACATTTACAGAATTTTAACTACACGTTACAAGAAATACTTATTTTACTATTACAGTTAAAAAATGCTCACAAATTCTCTATTTAAAACTATGGTCACAACCCACTTTGCTTCATCCCATGGGAAGGAATTTAAGAAAAACAAACCCTCATGATCTAAACAGATATTTGTTACAAATTATTTATCACACAGTTATTCACAATTGGATATAATTAATTTTTCTAATGAGTTTTAAACTATGTTCTTTTCATTTCATCCTTTTACACAAAGATACTGAAAGCATTTACATCTGGTCAAATGAAGGTATAAAAACTTGAAAGCAGCTTTCAAACCAAGCATTGACAGCTAATGGCCTGACTCCTCACATATCTCCTGCTTTATGTTATAAAAAGAAATAATGAAGAAAAAATATTTTCATTTCTCTTAATTCTCCCATGAAGTACAAAAGGAAAATATCCACTTACTTCCATTAGGAAGACGAGCTAATACAATTCCACTTCCGCCTCGAGCAGTCACCAAAAATCCAGCTTTGATAACGGACAAAACTGCAAGGCCTTTGGCTTTAGCTATTACATGAGCTGAAACAGCAAAATCATTTAGTCAAGACCTTGTAAACGAAGTTCTAAGAGAAAGGGAAAACAAAACTATACATTTACATTTTGAACATGTAATAGTCAAATAATCAAAGCAAAAGTTTAAAGAGTACTGCAAAAAAGTATACATAATGACACCTCCACTCCATAGTGACCTACAAAGTCAGTTGCAGGTCACATTAGCCTGTGACAATCTATACATCTCAAAACTGCTTCACCTATCCTGATTAACTTGCAAAAATGAGTTTGCTTAGTGCCACACACAATGTGTGTGAGTACCCTTAGCAAGATAAAGAGAAAACAGGCAGCGAATAGCTGATGAACACATCTCCACAAATTTTTGGAGGAGTCCTAATTTAAATCACAGCAACACACTGCAGTCTAATCAGCTTATATCATTAGGCAGCGTTTGTGGTAAATAGTGTCATCATCCCGCAAGTCTTACTGCAGACCTTCCGGGAAATAAATTATGAATTCAAAGTCACAACCAGCAGCAGCAGATGGAGGAAGACACTAGGAGAAACACAGAGGAACAACTGCAAAAATAAAGGGGACAGCAGCAAATAAGAGTGCTTAGCCAGTATCAAAGGAGAAATGCACCCTGATCTCTTTACTGCAAGTTATTTTCATCTAGCTAATTCTAATAAACACAGATATTCAAGAACTAGAGCTACTATTCCAGGTTCTCTCTTAAGAACATAACATTTATAGGATGAGTATGAGATAGTCCATCCATCCATTCCAGAAGGAAGCCTTCTAGTGCAGGTACCCTGTGGTTGTAAATATTCAAAAGATCTCTCCCAGTAAGTAACATCTGCCAAGAACACAGCAAACTGAAACTCTTTACTTCCAAAATATTTTCAAAGTTATGGTCCTTGGAATCTTAATTTATCTCTAAGATGTGGTCAGTGAAGGCAGGGAGAATTGGTAGAGGGCATGACTGCAATACAGGGGAGTGGAGAAGGTTTTAGCTGAACCAAAACATTTTCTTTACTTACGAGGTATGATTTTATCTGGTCCATTTCTGGAAGTTATTTCTGTAAATTCTCGTAATATTTTAGCTGCCTTTTTAGCTTCTGACTTCAGGTTGGAAGGTATGGGGTTGTTCACTGTAAAACACAAAAGAAATAAATTGTATCTATGGTCAATTCAGGATATCTCATATGAAAAAACGTAACAGTGTAATTTGTATGGTAAAAGTGATTATTTACATATAAATAGTAAGCCAAACAAACACAGAAATAGGGAATATAAGAAATTATCTTCTGCATCAGACCCATGTTTTTCTCTGACAGTTTTAGCAAAAGACACCACTTAGGAAAACACACAAGCCTGGTTCTTTTTTGCAATCTTGCTCAGAATCCACACCGGTAACAGCGAGAGAGTTGGAGATACATCCTCAGTTGCTCCTGTCACTATTTGTTTATGGGCTTGTTGCATATGAATTTGTCTAATACCTTTACAGAATTCTTCCTGCAGCAGTTCACCACCTGCTACTTAAGGAAACACCCAGTCTGTTTTTCATCTATCTACCAGTTACAATGAATATTAGCTCAATCTCACAAATTCTGGTGAACACCTGGTGCATTCGACTTGTCCACTATCTTCATGCTTTTATATACAGCCACAGCCCCCAGCCTTCTCCACTTTCTCAGTAGTCCCAGCCTTTTTAGCCTCCCCTCAAGGTAGTCGCTCCATCACTGATCACTCTAATTGCTTTTCTCTGTACCACCATCAACTCTGCTGACTTTCAAACTGGCACCTGTTAACCAGTGAACTCTAAATTGTTCACATCTCTTCAGGACACTTCTCTTATAGAGCTAAACTTGCAGCATGTCCTGAAAATGAACAAAATTCTGTTTCAGGCCAACAAATTTCCTTTAGAAATCCACTTGCTGTTGAAGGGCTTATCAATGTTTTCTTTCCAGTATGATCCAACATAAACTCCTTGTATATTTCAACTGAGGAAAAAGCATAGATTAGAGATAAAATACATTTACTTTATAAAGCTACAAACGACAAGAAAAAACACACAAAGACTTGAAATTTACCCCCAAAACCATGAGATCATAAATTCTATGGAAGTGCATTAATCCCATTTAGACCTATCAGAACGACTTTCATTAGTCAATGAACAGAAATCAAGTATTATAAAATATTAATATTCTGCAATGGTATAAATACCATTTTATATATGAATAGCAATGTTTCACTTGTAGGTTTGCAAAAAGAGGCCTTAGCACACATAAAAAGACATGAGTTAGAGTAATTGATTGATATATCTACTAAAATCCCTCCAAGCTATCACTTAAACTATTCTTTTTTTTCCTGTCTGAACACATCAACCATCACTATCTCCAAGTTTATCAGCAACAAACTGTCCAGGTAACACATGAATATATTGTCAGACCAAAGATGCACCTGGTCTCATGCTGTGTCTCTGAAAAAAACGAGATACAGCATTTCCATAAAACTCTGCTGTTCTTAAACTCACAAAAACATAGAGAAGATCATGCACAGAGAAAAAATATTCAATCAAAAGTGGCCTCATTTTTTAACTGGCTTTCCCTGAACATTCATTCATCTCTTCACAGGCAACATTCCCATTTAAAGCCATGAAAATGAGGACAGAATACATTTTGAGATTAAATCAATGAAGCTTGGAGGGCATTCAGCTCAGACTAAGTGAAGCACATGGCAGCAAGCCAGCCAAGTTTCTGTCCAAGCTCCATTGACTAGAATAGGAACGACACCTCTACTTTTCAAAAGGAAGAATACTCCTTTAGTATGCTTTCCAGGCAAGTAGGAAGGTTCCCAGGATAGAAGAGATTTTGGCATCCCCTGTGAAAGCTTGTAGCAATGTTTATCTTTGGCGGCAATACACCAGGTAAAACATTGGAGAGATGAAGGCACGGCAACACTATTCTTCTCAAGAAGGCATAAAGAATAAATGTAGCATATTATAATTTGTAATTAATAATTAACATCATAGTACACAGGGCATGTCCACTTGCAAAATCAGATGAAGACTTCTAGATGTAGGTTTTCACTTAAGATACTTTACAATTCCAGAGGTCTCAGTACTCAGTCTACCCAAAATCAACATTTCATGGTACTTAATTATTCTTATGGTTCAATAAAATTGAAGTGGAAAATATGCTTCATTCTAACTGTGGTAAAATGGACAGTTATGTTCTGACCATGCAGGACTTCTAGCAAAGTCATCAAGAAAATGAAAATAAGAAGTGTACACTGGAGATAAAAAGAAAAAACCACAAAAGCTCTTACTTCATACAGATTAGAAGAGAAATCCCTTAGCTAAATTCACTGAGAAAACCAAATATACTTTCAGACCTAAAAGTCTGCAAACAGGAAGAATAGAGTGGAGGAAAAAAATAAAATCGCTTTACAGTTTTCATATGCATTTTCAGATCCAGAACTGCTTCAGAAATATTTGGTGGTTACCAGACAATGTTGTTTGCATGCCGCTGTGCACGTAGGAGTTATTATTTAATGGCAGACAAGTCAAAGCTGAACTTCATGGGTCAGCAAAAGTAATACTGCTACTTCTCCACTGTCCATTCACCTCTCAGCATGTAACTGATTTTGAAATCAAGTCTTGGTTGCATCTTGTGTCAGGAGGTAGGATGCCTACGTAACCCTTTTCATCATTTACTTTAAAAGCCAGCTAGGATGGCTCCATGATTTTCCTGCCAGGCAACAAAATTTTTAAACTGGTGTTCCTACATAGGAAAGAATTAGGAAGAACTTTTTTGCAACAAGGATGGTGTTTTTACAAACAGGTTACCCAGAGAGGTGGTAGATGACCCATCCATGAAAACATTCAAAGTCTGAGCAACCTGTTCTAGTTGAAGATGTCCCTGCCCAATTCAAAAGCGGTTGGACTAGATGTCCTTTTCCCTTTCAACCCAAACCATGACTTACCTGCACTATGATTCCAAACATTATATTCTAAAAACAAACTTTGCACTAAAAAATAGCATTACTTAAGAAAACTGAAAATTAGGTATTTCCATTTCAATCCCTCTAAAAGGGTCAGGGATTTTTTTTTATTATTTTGTTTTGCTTTTTATTTTGGTGCCACATTGCGTGGGGTACCTTTCTTACCGGGGAAAAGAGAAGGTGGAGAGGGAGTCCTCATTTAGCTGTGCAACCACAACAGCAAGCACAAGAACAGCTTAACTTCCCATCCTCAAACTAACAGCAGAAACTTTGCTTTCTCTCTGTATCATTTGTTTCTTACATTAATTCTACATTCCTGGGTGGCTACAGGAATTCACTCCTCCATTGTCCTTTGCTTTTTTTCCTTCCTGACAGAGAATGAAGCAATGTAGAATTATTTTTCTGGACTAAGAGGTTGAAGGTGGATTTGACAACAACATTCTGCCAGTTACTTTGAACGCAGGCACGCTTTTGTGCTTTCAGAAGCGGGCTAAGAATTGGGTGATATTTTTAAAGCAAAGTAGAGATACAGAGAGGGAAAAAGGGAAGGAATAAAAAAAGAGGTTGAGCACACTGCCAACTGAAGGGCTGAAAGCTACACCTTATAGAGAAGGGTTGCAAGTCAGATGACTTACATCCAGATTTTAGTTTAGACAGTAGCAGGTGTGAAAATTAACATGACTTTAATTGGCAAGCAAGCATGGCAGAGAAAGGTTTTAATAACAATGGGCAGGGTCAACATAAAATTAAACCTTTTCATGCTGGAAACCAACACAATTACTCAAAACGGTGACTGTATGATTCTTTTCCACAGTGGCTCATTTGGAGTTCCTTTATTTACTTCCATAATGTTGTGTGGATTCTAAGGAAGTGGCAGGATGCCTACAGGAGTCTTCAGGATCTGATAACTTATTTTAAAAAAACCCAAACAAGTCCACACCCTTATCTTAATTATGTATAATATAATACGAGATAAAGCCTGACTGGACTCCCATTTTGTGAAGATTGCTAGAACCACAGCAAAAGAAATAGAATATTTTTTATCCCTGAGGAAAGGGGGAAGTTTAGCTCTCCCTCTTTGGCTATGTTACCCTCAAGATTTTGTTGACAGAATTCAATTCTAAATAAGGACACGGACAATGGTCAAAACTAAAAAGGCAAAGTTTAATGGTTCTCTATACAGTATGAGTGAGGCCTCACGCTTACTATCAAATTTTAGACCAATCAATTTCATGAAACTTTGTCCAAAGGCAAAGAAAATGTGTTTGTTTTTTATTTTTTTTCAGTAAAAAGACCCTAGAAAATGGAAAAGACAACTCAAAACCACTTATTTGCTTAAAAAAAAGGTACGTGGAGGTTTGTACTATGAAATGTCGGCATCTGCCTCAAAACACAATAGAAATAAAACAAATAAAGAGTATATTGAAGGTTGAGGAGCAAATTCTAGGTTTTATTTATTTTAATCACTGTATAAACAGACAACATCATAACTGGGATTTCGGTGGCATCGAAACCGGTTTCAGCTTCTTTTCATCTCCTCCCCCTCAAGGTTACCTTAGGATTTGAACTGAAAAATTAGTTCCTTAAAAAGTCATTTAATATTGGAAGTCTCTTGAAAAGATGATATAAATATGTGCTTTTTAACAAAAATACCATGTGAAATATTTAGACATAAGCAGAATTTCCATCTTCAGTACATCCCATCAATAACATAAGGAATAATCCTGTAGCACTGTCTTCACTATTAGTTTTTAAGTATGCATATATAATTGTCTATTTTGTATTCAAGCAACGCTCAGGAAAGAAGTAACCAAGAGCAATAAGACAATAATATCTATCAGGAGGATACACTGACTGATGGATTTGGAATGCCGTGACCAGAGAATGCTCAGTTGGGAGCAAGCTTCATTTGCACTCCTGCTTGTTGTTGAAAGGAGAAGATATTGAGCATATGTGAGTCAGCAACACAAACCCCATGGGGGAATATCACACCAAAATTGATTAACTGCTTAATTTGTAAACTGATGAGGCAAGTGCGTCAGCCTCCAATTTACATTCTGACTAACAGTAATAACGTGTTGGCTGAACATTTGGTGAAATTATGTGAGCAAGGTGCAATAAAGAATAAATAAAGCCTTTTTACTTAAAATTTATAACTAATTCTGACATAACCAAAATTCTGCTGAATATGAACAGATGAAACAAAGCATAGTGGCATTATGAGAACCCAAACATCAAAAGTATAGTTTCAAAGAACAGATGATAAAGGGGAGACAAAGCCTTGCATGTAGATTTCATACATTTGTTGCCCACATGTGTATGAGCTTTGAAGTAGTTGGCCATGGAAGGTGGTTTTGTGGGATTTTTTTTGTTACAAAAGAAGAAAAAAACGATGACAAGTATCTCTGTAAGTCTCAGACAGCAATTCAGTCTTCACTTTCACTTCACTAAAAAGTTCAGGAACAGCACAAGGATACATTAAAGCATAGCTGATTTTCAAATACCTACAGTTACATAAAACTGCTTAAAATCTTGTCTGAACAGAGAACATTCAAAATTGATTATGAACATTTATCAACACGAGAATTAGCATGGTCAAGAAAAGTTAAAGGACAACATCTAATGAGAAAGAGAAACCTGGAAAACAAGACTGTGCAGCATTGGAAAGAAGCCTAAACAAGAGATTTCAATTTGGCATTACAATCAAAGAGATTAATGTAATTTCGGTTTCACAAATGTGTAACAACACAATACTGTGGTAGCCAGCTCCAGCCTTGGGATTCATCTGGTACTTGGAATTCTTTGAACAGTGTGCAAGACATGCATCGTAAGCATTTTGCCTAACCCAAGAAAAAGTGATGCAATAGAGAGCAGTGGATGACAAGTAGCAGACTATTCTAAACATGTCGCTATCAGTCTCTCTACATTTACTATTTCCAGCACCTGAAGCCAATGATAGACCATCAAGAAGCCATGTCAATGAAACATTGACCTGTGGGTTACAAGGAAGTAGTGGCACAAGTTAAAAAGGAACCTGGAGGAAAAGGATGCAGTAAAATAAAGGCAATAACCACACTCTTTAGGTGAAATCAGCAGACTACTGTTGTCAGAGCCTGAGCTCTTTACTCCTGGTTTTGAAATCAACAGCAACAAGCAGATACTGTTTCCTCAAGACTCAAAGGACCAGAAAGAGGAAAAGCTCAGAATACACACTTAGATCATCCTGTTGGAAAGGACTAATGGTATATCAAAAAGGAGTCTAGGGAGAAAGGAATAAGAAAGCATTATTGACACAGCGGTTTGTGCCAACTGATTATGTTGTACAATTCTGCCATAGGCACCTGGAGAACACAAGTGATACGGGAGGCACCAGAAAATAAATCAGTGTAAGGCAATAGAAGCAGAGCTGAAAAGTAGAAAACGGTCTCTCTACAGTGAAGCTTGGCACTAACCTCATTTATTTTTACCATGATCTTTAACATTTGGATTCCTGAGGTTTTACCAACTTTCACACCGTACTGCTCCTGAAGAACACGGTGTGAGAAGTTAGTGACATGTCAGTGGCACAGGAGTTATGACAAGGTACAAGTACTACAGCAGGCACTGCATGGCCTTGCAGAGTGTCAGCTGAGCTGCACTGGAAAACTCTAATGTGTGCTTTCACAATCCTAATGGTTTTTATACTATGAATTAATGCAACTACAGTTGCCTCCTTCCCCACCCTGGGTAAGTTGTTTACTGGATGGTACTGCACGAAACTGGTGCTGGTAGTGGTGAGAGAGGCAGAACAGACCAGAAAGGCCTGAAAAACTTGCAGCCTTCATCATACAGAAATCAAGGAGTAGGGTTATTTTAAAGGGTAGGGTATTTTAAGGTTTACCTAAGACAGATGGAAATATATTCTTTTCAAACACTGCATTGAAGGAAGAAAAATAGTGCCTAAAAAAAGAAAACTGATTTTTTTTTTTTAAAAAGGACACTCTTATCCATGTTAAAACTAGCCTGCTTTTCCTTATTTTACCTGCAGTAACCTGATGAAGTTAGCAGTTGACAACAGCGTGTACACAAGAAAATCCTCATGAACATACTGAAGTTATAACTAAATTCAGCCTTCAAGAACTCTAATATGAAAAAGGAACGACACATGACAGAAGAGAGAACATTGTCTAAAAGGAGAGCAGCCCAACAATCCTATATTTCAAAGAAGAGAATCTCACAGACATTTCTAACAATATAGAAAGCTATCTACAGTACTTTAAAGAATTTTTTAATGAAGAGGGCTATAAGAAGAAACTATTATTGCATTTATGAAGCTTATATTTAAAATATATATATATATATATTTATATATTTAAACTACAGCAATTTCCAGGGGGTGGGGTGGGAGGAAGAATGAAAAGTGTAATTTTGAAGATTAGTGCTTCTGAAAACCTTTATGAAAACTTGCATTGCACTTGTTGTACTTATTGCAAGACAGCTAAGAAGTCAGACAATGACAAGAAACCCAGTCACCTACATTTGGATTTTGGCATGCAAATACATAGTAAAAAAATCAACCCAAAACCTAAAGAATCACAAGTCTTTATTGAAAAAGAACCATTTCAAATACAGAAGGTTTTTCATTGATAGAAATGAAGTAATGGAGATAGAGAGCAGATGAGTAGATTTCTTCCTTGATTTCTTCCTTTGTTCTCATCTCTGCAAGTTTGTGGTTTTGAGTTCTGAGTTGGGTTTTTTTTTGTGTGTGTGCATTTTGGGGTTTAATATATTATTGAGTTATGGAAATTAAAACAGCTGTAAAGATAACTCAAAGGAAATCAGTATTATTGGAAGAATGTAATTGTGGGGTGCGGCAAACTGCCTCACCCCAACCTGCACTTGCACTGCCTCTACCATTAGCCAGTACTCCAACTCTTTGCAGCCTTTATTATAGTGTATCATGGAATGGTTTGTGTTGCAAGGGACCTGAAAGAGCATCATGTTCCAAGTCCCCTGCCATGGGCAGGGACACCTTCCACTAGACCAGGTTACTCAAAGTCCCATCCAACCTAGCTTTGAACACTTCTACAGATAGGACATCCACAACTTCTCAGGGCAATCCTTTGCAGTGCCTCACCATCCTCACAGTAAGGAATTTCTTCCTAACATCTAATTTAAATCCCTCTTCTTTTAATTTAAAATTGCTACCTCTTGTCCTATTACTTATCTGCCTGTGTAAAATGTCCCTCTACCTCTTTTCAAAAGACTCCTTTAAGTACTGGAAGGCCACAGTGAGGTGTCCCTAGAGCCTTCTCTTCTCCAGGATGAACAAACACAGCTTTCCCAGCCTGTCTTCCTAGGACAGGTGCTCCACCTCTTTGATCATCTCTTTGGCTCTATGCTTGATTCACTTCAACAAGTTCACATTTGTCATGTGCTAAGAATTTCAGAACTGGATACAGTACTCCAACTGAGGTCTAATGAGAGCCGAGCAGAGGGGCAGAATGTGGTTGGTTTTCTGGGCTGCAAGTGCACATTTCTGAGTCATGACTACCTTTTTTTTCTACCAGAACTCCTAAGTCCTTCTCAGCAGTGCTGCTTTCAATGAATTCTTCTCTCAGTCTGTATTTGTGTCTAGGATTGCCCTGATTCAGGTGCAGCACCTTGGACTTGGACTTGTTGCACTTCTTGATGTTCTCACGGTCCTCAGGTTTGTCCAGGTCCCTCTCAAAGGCATCCTGTCCTTCCATTGTATCACTGGCACTACATGGCTTCGTGTCATCAGCAAACTTCACAGTATCACAATATCCAAGGTTGGAAGAGGCCTTTGAGATCATCAAATCCAACCCATAACCCAACACCAACCCATTGTCTAAACTTGCCGAGGGTCAGCACCTAACTCTGGCTTAAGGCTTTCTGCTATGACTTATTTAAAGGAGTAAACTTCTTCATGGTCAAGCTTTTAGGCTGTTGTCCTCCAAACACAGGCTTTTTGTAAAATCAGGCTTACAGTGATGGAAACTGAGATGTCAGCTGATAACCTTCTTGAAAGTGAATCAAAATTTGTTTGAAATGCCGTAACTATATAACACACTTAAAAAAACCCCTTAGCCTCTACACAGGCTACCTGATATAAACCACACTGTATCAAATGTGATAAAAGTATTTATGCCTGGTAGCTGTGTCATGTGCAAAGTCCAAAAGCATACAAGATTTTTGGTCAGCTCCAGTGCTTTCAAGTTGCCTTTTCAAATTTTGCAAGCAATTATGTATGCATTTCTAGAGCATGGGAGCTCAATATTTTTCACATGGAAAATCAATTTTGTTAATGCTAAAATAACCCTACAGTATGCAACATGAATTCACTGTGTGCATATTTTAATTACTTTTCTTCACAAAGAAGAAAGGAATTAACTAATTCAGACACAAAGTTTATCACTTCGAAATTTCATGTGATGTCAGTCTTCAGTCCCACTCTGAATTAACTATTTTCTTGAGAAAAGTCAAGGGGAAAAGTACTCCTGTAACACAGAGTCACTTGCATTATCGAAATCTTGACAAGTTGGGTTCCTAGCAGTTTTTGCACTGAAGTCAGCTTGGAGAAAATTCTGATTAGAGACGTTGAATTTCCTCTCATCTCACCTCCTTTTCTGATGAGAGCTGGAATACATTTGAGTAAAAGCTGAACAATGTCCTTTAAAGAAAAATGTGTTCCCTTTATATATGCAAATGTATCAAATAGGTGACACCTCCTTATTCTTAAGGATCTGTGGCACGTGAAGACAGTCAGAAACTGCCTGAGGCACAGAGGATTTGGTCCAAAAAGTACATTAGACATCTGTTCAACTGCTCAGGAGATAGAGCAGTGGAACACATATAGATAAAAGTCTTCAAAAATTCTTGTAACTTTCAGCAATTAAAAGAATGCTAAAATCCCTAGTCCACAGTTCTACCAGCCTTTGCTCCAGAAGAAAGGATAAACACAAGAGGCATTGGGAAGAAATTGCTCTGTTTGCACAAAGATAGCAGAGACAGTGGTGTGCTCTAGAAGAAGCATCAAAGGCAGAGTTACCCTGGGGGTTGTCAGCATGTGAACTTTTCCAAGAATTCCTGCTATGAGAATTACTCACTTCTGCTCAAAATATGCCACCACACCCACCCACCCTACCACCCATGCCCCAGGAAACTGTCTGCCCGAAATCCTTTTAGCAAGTCTTTCATATATATACGCATTGTAATATGTTTGATGTGTAAACAGTTGGCGTCAAAGGGGTGCTACCCATCAAGCAAGATAAGCAGCACGACTGAAGCT
This sequence comes from Serilophus lunatus, assembly GCA_013399895.1. Classification (NCBI taxonomy): domain Eukaryota; kingdom Metazoa; phylum Chordata; class Aves; order Passeriformes; family Eurylaimidae; genus Serilophus; species Serilophus lunatus. The sequence continues at coordinate 1,312,176 of VXBA01002275.1, forward strand.
AAGTCAGAGCTACAAATTCAGTTCTACCTGTCTCCCCTTATCTTAATACAAGAGTTGGAAGGATATGTGAAATTTAGACATGGGGTAAGGGGAAAATTCCAAGGGAAATCCCAGCTTTGGCTTGCTAATTTTATTTTAATCACCAAGAATACACCTCAAGGCAATCCAAGCAGATAAACAAGTACATTAATCTTTGTACATAAAAGCTTTAGCTGAAACAAAGTTGGTCTTTTTAGATGAAAATCTTAAACAAACACTTTATTTTCTCACCAGGGCCAGAAGTATAGAGAGAACAAAAATGTAACAGACTACAACCCCAACGTGCACTACACAATAGCCCCCTGTGCTACCATAATAATCTATATGAAAATGTATTAGCCACCTTAACAGGTGTCTTGCTGCCAATATTTAACACTTCTGTCAGTAAAACTGTCACTATCACTCTGACTCTCACATTTGCCATTTCATAGATGTCCCAATTTGCTCTGTGCATCCATCAAATCCAAGTTACTAATTCCCACAATGAATCAACTCCTATAATTAATCACACGAGAAACACTTCTTCAAACTAAAGGAAATAAACATTGAAAAAGGGCAAGTGCTTGATATTTATTAAACCAAGAAGAGCCCAAGTTCTACCTCAGCACTTGTTGTTACCATGTTTGCAATAGTTTCTCTCCCACCAAATCCTGCAGCCCTGCATTACAGGCTCCTTTACAACAATGCTTCAAACCCCTCAAAACCATGAAGAGCTCATTACACCAGAAATATTAATTCTTAATGACGAGAAACCATGACACAATGCAAAGAGCAGTGAATTCTGCTATAGTTTGTTTCAAAGGGATGAAGTTGACATTAACTGGTGAAGGCACAAACTGTGACTCTCTTCCAATACTGAGGGGTGAGAGTCAGACTCATTTAGGTTGGAGGTGACCTCTGAGATCATTGAGTCCAACATTTGACTCATCACCACTCTGTCAACTAGGCCATGGCTACGTCCAGTCATTTCCTGAACACCTTCAGGTTTGACCCCACCACCTCCCTGGGCAGCCCTGCAATGGGGCCTGACAGCCCTTTCAGGGAAGGCTGCAAGGGAACACTTAAGAAACCCATCCTCCCCACTCCCTTCTCCAAGACACGGAAACATGAAATACTTTGTCTCAAAATTCCTGCTAAGCAGGTGCCTACATGTAACACACACAGATACAAACACGGCTTTTTATACAAACTCCAGGACGGTCTTTCAGAGCGCTCATTTCCATGTGCAGCCGCACCTTCCCCAACCCACAAATGCACAGAAAAGTGGTGGTGGTGGTGGAATCTGCTTCCAACATTGGCACCTCAAGGGACTTCACTTGACAGAGAGAAGGAATAAAGGCACCCTACACTGCTCGGTTACAGAATATAGCAGAGCTGCACCTGAGAACGACCCAACTGATTCTTCTCATCCTCCTCTTCCTCGCCAAGGCCAGGTCTGACAAGTGGGCAGAGCCCTGGTCCCGTCCTGGCTCCAGCACCTCTCGCTGCTGACCCTTGCAAGCAGCCCTGGGTGACAGCAGGTGCTGTAGGGCGGACAAACCCCGGCTCTGACACCAATCCCTTACACTGACAAGTAAAATAAATACACAGGTTGTAAAAATGCAGGCGCACAACTGCATTTACCAAAAAAAAGCAGCGTCTGCAGGAAGGCGTCTCAAGCTGCGCAAAAGGAAACGCGCTGTTTCTTCCAATCCACAGCAGACATTATAGAAGTTCTTCTGTTTTTGTTTGAAAGTCACAGATCGGGCACAAAACTGAGAATTTGGCACTTTTTATTTAACCTCCGAAGTGCTGCATTTTGGCTGGAAAACGAGGCAACCGAGTCTTTACAAAAACCAGCAGAGGAATCCAGCCCAGGCCACACCCTGCCGTGCTGGGGCTGCGGCTGCTGCTCTTGGAAAATCCGCCCGGGCACACGAGAGAGCGAGCCCGGCAGGAACAAGGAATGCATAAATAAAAAAAAAATAAGATACATATGTATCTATAACATATATATAATCTATCTATGTTACAGATATAAAATATAAATAAAATTTCAAGAACAAACTGCTGCCGTGCACAGCGGAGCTCCCGTGCGCGCGGGGGCCGAAGCCCCGCTCCGCTCCCGCCGGGGCTGCGCTGGGCGGGGCGGGGGATACTCACTGCTGCCCGGCCCGCTCCCCCTCGCTGCCTCTGATCCCGATCCCGATCCCGATCCCGCTCCTCGCAGCCGCCTCGGCCTCTCTGGGCGGCCCCGCCGAGTACCGCGCACCTGCCGCAGGTGAGGCGGGCGGGGCCGGGGCGCCTGCGATCCGCCCGCTCCCCTTCCCTTCCCTTCCCTCCCGCCGCGCCCGCGGGGCCCCGTCCCGTCCCGTCCCCCCTCCCTCCCCTTTCCCGGCTTTTCCCGGGGGGAATAGCCCGCGGTTCCCGCTTTTCTCTCGCTCAGAACAGGCAAATCGCGCAGCCGCCCCCAGCGGCCGGTGCCGTAAAGCGAGGCGCGGGCGGCGCGGCAGCGGCGAGGCCCCCGTGCGAAGATGGCGGCGGGGGAGGCGCGGTCGGTGCTGTTCGTGTGTCTCGGTGAGCGCGGCCGGGGCTCTCTCCATTCCCCGCGCTCCCGCCGCCGCCCCAGGGCAC
>VXBA01002275.1:1314857-1350044 GCA_013399895.1 Serilophus lunatus
GGGCCCCGGGCGCCGGGGGCGCGGCGGGGCGGTGGCCGCACCGGGGGAGGAGCGGCGGGCCCCTCCCCAGGGCTCCCCTGTGGGGGAGGGCCGGGCCGGGGAGCGGGGTCCGTCTGCTCTCTGTTTGTGCCGTGCGGGAGCGGTGAGGGAGAGCTTTAGGCTGAGGGCGGCAGAGCAGGGGGACAGGCTGCCCGAGGTGGGTGGGGAGACATTCGGAGCCCAGCCGGGGGCGTCCTCGTGTCCCCTCCGCGGGATGACCCTGCCCCGGGCGGCGCCCGGAGGCGCCTTCCAGCCCCGGCGCTTGTGTGGAATCCGTGGCAAAGGACGGGGGAAGGGCAGCGCAGGGAGGCGCGGGGGCTCCGCGTGGGGAGGAGCAGCAGCTGCAGAGGCAAAGCCGAGCCCTGAGCCCTGGGCCGAGCTCTGCTGTCGGGGCTGGCCCGGGCTCGGGAGTAGCCGCCTGAGGCGGGGGGGTGCAGCTTTTGGCTTCTGGAACAGCACGGGGAACAGGGAGCCTGCCCGCGGGTTTGGTGTCCGGAACATCGGGAGGGGAAACTGCAGCAGGGGTGACTGAAGTGAATGGAACGGCCTCTGCAAAGAGAGGAAAAGTGCATGAGGACTTTAAGTTTAAAGAAAAAGAACCCGGTGGGGGCTGATCTGTCATCATCTAGTAGTGAAATCTGGGTCTGCCATGAAAATGAGTGAGAACAGCAAGACAGTTTTGAAAAGTTACTGAAATTAAGAAATAGAAAACTTTGTTTTTACAGATAGTCTGTGTGTTTTAAGTTGTAAATCCTGTCATGCAGAGTCATAGAAAACAGAAGTGTAGATGAGATCAGAAATCACTTTAAGGCTTTTCTGGAGTTTAAAACAACCAACTTCTGGTAAACAAGATGTTCACAACCAACAAATTGGTAACTTGGCTCCAGAGATTACAGAGCCAGGCCCCGTTCTGTCCATGCCCAGGAGGTAACAAGTGGCTGGTGCTCTGCTGTGCTCCTGGAGGGCTTTTAACATTCTCTGCTCCCTCCCCATCTAATCCCCCGTGTGCTGGGAGCCCCTCCCAGGTTTATTACAAAACCATTGTTTAATGTTTGGGCTTTTCACTCTCTGCTTTTCTGTTGTAACAGGAGACACACAGATCAACTTCAGTAAGAGATTATCAGTTGCTGTATGTTTGGAAACCAGTGGCCTATATAAATGTTTTTGTATAAAAACATCTTAATTAATATGAATCCTTCTTTCCAAACATGATATTCCAAAGGCAGTAGTAGCCACCATCCCCATAAGCTGAAAGATGAGCAGTGGGGAAAATGATCAGACTGGCTGGACAGGGAGCTTTGACTGGAACTGAGGGAAGAAAGGAGGGGTGATGCCCTCTGGAAGAAGGGCAGGCAGCTCAGGAGGGCTGTGGTGTTGCGAGGTTATGCAGGGAGAAAAACGAGAAGGTCTAAAGCCCAACTAGAACTTAACTGGCTACTGCTGTAAAAGCCGACAGAAATGTTTCTGTAAATAACGTCAGCAACAGAAGGAGGGCTAAGTAGAATCTCCATCCTTTGCTGGATGCAGGAGGAATAGTGACAAAGGATGAGGAAAAGGCCGGGGTATCTGTTGCCTTCTCTGCCTCAGGCTTGAACAGTCAGAGCAGATGTTCTCTGTGTACCAGCCCCCTGAGCTGGAAGAAGGGATGGGAAGCAGTGTCAGAGAATCATAGAAGAGAATCACAGACTCCTTAAGGTTGGAAAAGACTTCCAAGATCATCAGGTCCAACCTTTGACCAAACACCAATCTGTCAAATCAACCTTGGCACTAAATGCCATGTCCACTTGTTTCTTGAAAAATTCAGAGACAGTGACTCCACCACCTCACTGGGAAGCCTATTTTAATTCTTAACTACTCTTTCAGTGAAAAAATTCCTCCTGATGTCCAACCTGAACCTCCCCTTGCACAGCTTGAGGCCATTTCCTCTTGTCCAGTTGTGAGTTGCCTTAAGGAAAAGACTGACACACACCTGGCTACAACCTCCTTTCAGGTAGTTGTAGAGAGCAGTGAGGTCTACCCTGAGCCTCCTCTTCTTCAGGCTGAACAACCCCAGCTCCCTCAGCTGCTCATCACAGGGCTTGTGCTCCAGCCCATTCACCATCCTCGTTGCCCTTATCTGGACACACTTCAGCACCAATGTGTCTTCCTTGAAGTGAAGGGCCCAAAACTAAATGTAAGATTTGAGGTGCAGCCTCACCAGCGCCAAATACAGGGGGATGCTCACTGCCCTGGTCCTGCTGGCCACACTACCCCTGACACAGGCCAGTAGGCCTTCTTGGCAACCTGGGCACACTGCTGGCTCATGTTCAGCCAACAACTCCGGGTCTTTTTCTGCCCGGCTGCTTTCCAGCCACAACTCCTACACTGAGGGAGCTGCTGGAAGTGCTCACTGAGCCACTTTCATTTGTGAGCAGTCCTGGTCAACTGGGGAGGTCCTGACTGAGAGAGGTTGGCAAATCTTTAAGAAAGATGTTGAGTTGCTGGAATGTGTCCAGAGAAGGGCAACGAGGATGGTGAAGGGGCTGGAGCACAAGCCCTGTGAGGAGTGGCTGAGGGAGCTGGGGTTGTTCAGCCTGGAGAAGAGGAGGCTCAGGGGTGACCTTATCGCTGTCTATAACTACCTGAAAGGAGGTTGTAGTCAGGCGGGGGTCGGTCTCTTCTCTCAGGCTCCCAGTGACAGGACAAGAGGACACAGTCTTAGGCTGCGTCAGGGGAGGTTTAGGTTGGATATCAGGAGAAACTTTTTCACAGAGAGTGATTTCCCATTGGAGTGGGCTTTCCAGGGAGGTGGTGGAGTCACCATCCCTGGATGTATTTAAGGATAGGTTGGATGGTGAACTTAGTGACATGGTTTAGATGTTAGATTGGTGTTGGATAGGCTGTTAAGTTAGGTAAAAAGTTGGACTTGATGATCTCTACGGCTGTTTCCAACTTTATTAATTCTGTGTAATTCTGTGTAAATGTGGTGCCTATCTACAAGAAGGATTGGAAGGACAATCTGGAGGAACTGCAGGCCGGTGGGCCTGATGTTGGTGCCAGAGAAGGTCATGGAGTAGATGGTCATGAGAGCCATCACGTGGCACTACAGGGCATCAGGCCAGTACAGGTTTAGGAAAAGCAGATCTTGCTTGTCTGACCTGATCTATGACCAGGTGACTGACCTAGTGCATGAGGGGAAGGCTGTGGATGTTTTGTGCCTGAACAAGCCTTTGACACCTTTTTCCACAGCATTCTCCTGGAGGAAATGGCTGCTTGTAGCTTGGGCAGGTGCAGTTTCCTGGGTAAAAAACTGGCTGGATGGCTGGGCCGTGGTGGTGAGTGGAGTTACATCCAGCTGGCAGCCAGTCACTGGGGTTGTTCCCAGGGCTCAGTACTGGAATCAGTCCTGTTTACTATTTTTATCAATGATTTGGACGGGGGGATTGAGGGCAACCACAGTCAGTTCCCAGAGAACAGCAAATTGGGTGAGACTGTTGCTCTGCTGGAGAGTGGGAAGGCTCTGCAGAGGGGTCTGGACAGGCTGGATTGAGGGGCCGAGTGAAGCCAGTTGTGTGAGTTTCAACAAGACCAAGTGCAGGGTCCTGCAGCTGGGTCACAACAATGCCATGCAGAGCTACAGGCTGGGGACAGTGTCTGGAAAGCTGCCCAGTGGCAAAGGACCTGGAAGTGCTGGTTGGCAGCAGCTGAACATGAGCCAGCAGTGTGCCCAGGTGGCCAAGAAGGCCAAGGGCATCCTGGCCTGTGTCACGAATAGTGTGACCAGCAGGACCAGGGAGGTTATTGTGCCTCTCTACTCAGCTCTGAGGCTGCACCTCAAATCCTGTGTCCAGTTCTGGGCCCCTCACTACAAAAGTTGAAATCCTGGAGAATGTCCAGAGAAGGGCAATGAACTGGTGAGTGGAGAGTAGGTCCAGCTGAGGGAGCTGGAGTTATATAGCCTGGAGAAAAGGAGTCTGAGGAGAGACCTCACCACTCTCTGCAACTGCATGAAATAAGTTACAAGTGACAGGATCAAAGGAAATGGCCTTAAGTTACACCAGGAAAGTTTTTAATTGAGTATTAGGAAGAATTTCATTACCAAAGGGGTTGTCAGGTGTTAGAAGGGGCTGCCCAAGTTGATAGTTGAGGCCCTGGAGGTATTTAACAGACATGTAGACATGATCCTTGGGGCCTTGGGTTAGTGGTGGACTTGGCAGTGCTGGGTTAAGAATTGGACTCAGTGATCTTCAGGGTCTTTTCCAACCTAAACTCTGCTTTGATTTTGTGAAATAATTCATACATATCTACATTTGTAAGCCCATGACAGTGATTTGCACTGTAACAAGTTTCTAATGCAGGCTAGTCTCTGAGGAGCTCTTACCAGTGTAAGATAAAAGAATGATTTATATTAAATAATTAATAAGAGTGAGGAAAGGGTGTACAAGACAGGACAAGTGTTAATGGGATGGATTTTTTTAATCAAATGTTGTAAATAGCTTTTAAATTTCCTGTTCTGTGTTACTGGGTTATAAAAAAATAACCATAATGGTATGTGGTGTGAAAAAGCTAATTGACATGATAATCTCTTATTTTTTTCCAGTTAAATATACACTCTTTTCAGCTAAATTTTTCAAGCAACTTGTTACTTCTTTCTGATTTAAGTTTCCTTAATTTTCTTTGCTTGTTCTTGAGGAGTGATACTTTTTTCCTCCTAAATTTTATTAGAAATAGTAGCTGAGATTATTGCTGAAAAGAGTACTAAACAGATTTCTAGAACTGCATTTATCTGTAGGATTCTTTACTGGTTAATGAAGTACATTAATTCTTAAGTTTGCCATATCCAGTGAGAGTGGATCCCGGGAAGAACATGAAAAACTACATTTCCCTTCATGAAAAACTCCATTTTCTTTCTACATTGTTGTGAAAGAACCCTATTACTGAAATGTCTATTGACTGTGTTCTTTGTATTGAAATAAGCAGATATTCATTACACAACAAAATACAATCTAGTTAATGTGCATAACTACATTAATGATAAGGATTCCTCATCACTGAGAAGTAAATTAAATACCCAGCAAAATATGTAATTACAGTATATGAAAAGGCACCTGGAAAGATTTTTTTTTTTCCTGTAAGCAAAGAAATAATTAAAAGTGGAGGTGAACCAAAATGCAGTTTTCTCATTTTACAGTTATGTAGCTCATAAAAGTAATGGTTGAGCTCCAGAAATGAGCTTAATGTAATGCTGTATTACATAAGTCAGCCTCTTTCTCTCTGCTGACTTGTCCAGTCTAATACAACAAGCTCAGTGGGCATCTGAGCCCAGGCACTGGCTTCCTGATCTCCTCATGGCTGGAGGAGCAGTTGTGAGACAGGTGTACTGTTGAGCAGAGTGGATTTTGCTGGATCCTCAGAAGGTTAATGCTTGTTGTGAATCACTGAGTATGAGTATTGTCACCAGGGATGCAGACTGCATCAACTCATTTCTGAAATGGCAATTAACTTACTGGGTATGAGGACATTAGATGACAGTTACAGAGAGATTTGGATTTCCTGGTTCAGTTGTCACAATCCATTAGATGTGTTTTGGTAAATACTGGGTTTCATGGGACAAAATACTGTGTAATAGTTGCAGAATGGAAGGCAATAGGTTGGGTAAGAAGTCATGAACAACAGATGTGTAATGAAGGTTTTTAGCAAGCTGAGAGAAAAAAAGTAATGACTTTTTTGGATAATGTTACATAAATGTAAGGAAAATAACCTTTCTTCTGTGCAGCATTGGTTGTATAGAGTCTGATTGTTGTGAGTAGGTGCTTATGTGTGAAAAACTTGTATTTTCCTGGTCAACCATTATATTGCTGGGAAAAGCAAAATATTCCATATAATGAATCTTACTGCAAGGAAGTTTTCAAACACACTGGCAGGACCAGGGAATCTGAACTGAGGGCCTTGAAAAGGTCATTGACAAGATAGACTTGGCTGGAAAGAGTTGTGAGCAGTCAGTTTTGAACACTTGCTTATGAAGGGGGCCTGATGAATGATGCAAATGATGCTGGGAAGCACCTGGATGCACTGATCATGCATGGAAAGATAAGTAGAGTTGAAAGCAGGCTTTTGAATGTGAGAGAATGAAAACTAGTGAAAGTTATGGTGCAAACAGCAGACAGAAAAAGAATGGAACAAAAGAAAAGCATTTGTTTGCATTTGGGGAAGGTCTTAAAGAAGGAAGGAGCTGAAAAAGGAGCCACAAGGATAAAAAAACAATTGAGAGGGTAGATGATTGGATTAATTACCTAGAGATGGGCAGTGAACCTGAACATGAAATGGATTCAGTTTGACTTTCCTGCCAGTAGAACCAGCTCTTCCATTTTGTTCTTGAAATGGGTCAAAGATTAGTGCAGAGACTGGAGCAAGAACTTGCAAAATTGTATTGTCTTAGATAACTATCAGTGGAGTTCTTGTTCATAGAAAAAGAGTGAGAAATTATGGCTTCTTAAAAGTGTTTGACAAATGGTACTGATTCTGTGACTGAAATTTCTTGTCCTTATATTGTCCTATTTGGAGATGTTTGTAGGATTAATTTCACTGTGTCAGCTCTGTCTGGGTACCTTGGGTATTAGTTTTTTTCTGTGATTGAAAATGTCACTACAACCTCAGGAGCTTGAAACATAAAAAGTGAAGGGAGAAGATGGAAATTGAAGAGAAGAGGGAACTTGAGTACTGTTATCTTCTACTTAAAAACAGCATGACCAGATCATTCAGAAATACAACAAAGGAGAAAGGAACACCGGGGGGGATAGGTAGCAAAGATAATGTGTAGATAGCATTTAAAGAAAATATGGTTCAAGTCCAAGGAGGAAGGAAATAGCCCTTAGGATTCTTTTTGTGAAATTTCTTTCTTCACTCCCCAAATATGGCTATATTTCCATAACTTAGGAAATACTGTGCATCTGCAAGGAACCTCAGCAAAGCCTGGAAAGACTTAGGAAATACTGTGCATCTGCAAGGAACGTCAGCAAAGCCTGGAAAGACCAATGTGGGATGTAAAACTCGATGTGAAGTGGACAGAAATTGTAGTGGGAAAGGTGACTGGAAAACAAGGACTGAAGTTTGCATATGTCAGTGGGATGAGATAGGGCTCTACATCAATGTTGAGATGAATCATAACAGTTGCAAGGAGTAGCATGGGTGCAAGAGTTGATTGGGATGAAAGGAAAACTGCAGAGTGTGCAGGGAGAAGAGCTTCTGTGAAGTCAGGTCTGTCATTGTGTCCACAGTGCCAGGAACAGATTTCAGTGCTGACTGCAGTTCCCCAGCAGTGCTGAGACCTCTGGTAATATCTGGGAAGTGTCATCCTGGGAGACATTAATTTTTAAGTCACAAACTAGGTTAGGTGTTAGTTTCAAAAATTATATAACTGTGGCTTCTAGTTCTTGCTAGAAGTGGTAGTTAAAATGTTTAATCAGCCACTGATCATGGTGCTGTTCATGATGTTATTTTATGTGATATCATTAAAGATTATATTTATAGCATTCATTTTAAGTAGTGAGCAGGTTACAGAAGAGTGAAAATTTGGAGCAACTAGTTCAGTCCATATAAAGCAGAAGGTTAAACAAATGGATTTATTTCAAAAGCCCCATTTTGAAATTCTGGGAGCCAGTTAATGAGTTACAAGGACCACGAGTATTAATCACTGTTTTTTACTGAAATGTTGAGTGTAGTAATGAAAGTTACTGTTCACACACAGTTGCCTGGGATCATTCATACAGAGGAAACATTCTGTACAGAAAGAAGGAGATGGCCTCAGCAGCCAACTATTCCAGCTGGTGTATTGGAAACAGGATTTAATGGTTTAGACGGAAAGTGTAAAGATCACCTGCTGGAAGCAACAGAGAGAGAGAGAATGGACAAATTAGAAGATTATAATTGTAAATTTGATACTCATGAACAAATCAGATGTGATTGTAGAAGTTATCTCAGGTTATTTTCAAAAGAAGTAAGTACATATTTCAAAGATTTTTTTGTTTTATAAAACAGATTGGAACAAACTTTTCCTGCAGTGTAGTCTGTGATTTTGTCAGCGTTCATGAAAAATAAATCCAAATTAGAACAAGTGCAGAGTTGACTTAACTGGAGTGATTAGATAAGGGTCAGTTAATTTCATGAGGAGATTGAGAGCTTGATGTGCTTGGTTTAGCACAGTTATGCTTGGCAAGGGTTTTGTCTCTTTTGAAGGAAGGACAGTTTTTTAACACAGAGAGATGTTAACCAAGACTGGATGAGCACAGACTTCCAAGAATAAATATTAAGTGGGAACTGGAAGGTTTCAGGATACCACAGGAACTGAATATATGGAATAGTCTTTTAAAATAGATGATGCTTTTGAAAAGGAAACTTGATCTGTTTTTAAGAGAAGGGATGCTGTATATCCTTGCAATATTGAAGGATTGGGCTCACTGATAGGAGGGTTATATTGTTTTAGGCTGTACCATGTTCCCTGTTGAAAAAGTTGTTTAATGCTTGTCACCCAAGTAAAGAAGTGAGATTAATTTTTTAATTTATTATCATATTTTTAAACATTAATTAATACTAACCTGTTTTCTCACTTAACTGTTTAAGGAAACCCAAAATTTTACTGCTTTATTTTTTTTCCAGGACTGATTTAATTTCTGTGCGTAGAATAAACTAATCCAAACTACAGAAATAGGATGTTTTCTCCTGGAAGGTCTACTGCTATCAGAGTTCACTTATTATTTCAGCAAGATCAGTTTCTCAATGGTGAGACTGTTCCATTTGCCATTTAGTGATTTGATGTTCTCTAAATCTTTGACAGCCAATTTGTATTGCTTCAGTCCTTCACTTCCCTCTTGGTGATTTTTATAGTTGCCATGAGTGACAGCAGGTTATTAAATGTTCAGTTTATACCAGCTTCTCTCTTTTTAGCAGAGAAGTATCTACCTTGATGTTTTATTTGAAAATATAGGCATGAAACTGAGGTTAAGTGACTGAGCTGAAAATCTCTTTTTGCTGGTGGAAATTTAGCTTTGTTATGGGCATTGCTTTTTTATTTTTTTTTTCTTTTTTTCTGTTTGAGATTTGGAAAGAATTGAATCAGTAGTAGAAGAATGATTTATTTAGAGGTACAGAAATTAGTTTTGCTATTTCTGGTATTTTATACTTACCTGCTCAAAAGTCAGCGATGAGCAAAGTTATACTCTGTGTATTTTTATTTACCAAGTTATATTCTGTTTGATGGAAAGTGATGATTTGTGTGTATGAGTTATTGTCATCTTGGTGACATAACAAACACTGAATACCCATTTCGTTACTCAAAATTTCTGAAGGATGATAAGGTAGAAAGAGTTACAGTAATAGTTGAATAGGCTTTTTAGTTTTGTTGAGACTCTTCATTCTTTTTCAAAGAATATGAATTTCTGGATGTATTTTTAAGAGCTCTACCATAGATGGTTAACTTAGGTACAGCTTCAGCAGTAGAACAAAAATGCTGTAGATCCATTATTTCTAGTTTTTGATGGTTCCTTTTGAAAATAAGATCAGATGAAGTGGCTACTGCAATTGGAGGCCATTGAAGGGAAGACTGATCATGTATTTATATAATTAAGTAGCTTAACTGTTTGTTGGCTGATTACAGCACTTCAGCTTTGCCATGAGTTATGTTTTGTTCCTAATTTTCCATATTTTGGACTAAAAAAGTCTGGACTTTTTTTTTTTTTCTCCTGAGTTGTTTTTAGAGCTTGCGTAATTGAATTATTTTTTGAGGTGGTAGGAATTGGTGTCTTGGAGCTCCTCTTGATGAGGGTTCAGTTTGAACTGCAGTGACTTCAATCATCAAGAGCATTTCTACTACAGGTTGTTCAGCCATTTCACTATGTTATTTTCACAGTGGTGGTGGCTGTGTTTTGGAGTTGTTTAAAAGTTTTTGTTCACAAGTAGGTAGTAATGTAAATACTTCAGGCAAATGTTCATGATTCTCAAGGTAAAAATAACATGCTGCCATTTAAATTCCATAATTTTGTCTGGCCTTCTGTGGAGGAGAAGAGAGCGATGTGCTTACACAGTATTCCTTCTATTTATTTTAGTAAGTTACATATTTTCATATAGTAATATGCATTTCAGGAGACTGATGGATAGTACAGAATCACAGAATGATCTGGATGGGAAGGGATTGTCAACTAGATCATCTAGTTCTGACCTCCCTGCCATGGGCAGGGACACTTTACACTGGACCAGGTTGCTCAAAGCCCAATCCAGCCTGGCCTTCAGCACTTCCAATATGGAGCATCCACAACTTCTGGACATCCTGTTCCAGAGTCTCACCACCCTCATTGTAAAAAAAAAATAAAATAAATTCTCGCTTATGTCCAATACAAATCTTCATTTTTGTTTAAAACCATCGTCCCTTGTCCTGTCCTTACAACTCCCTTTATATATACAAAGGTTGCAATAAGATGTCCCCAGTCCTGTTCTTCTCCAGGCTGCACAACCTCAGTTTTCACTCAGAGGTGCTCGAGCCCTCTGCTCATCTTTGTGGCCCTCCTTTGGACCCACCCCAGCACGTTCATGTCTGTCTTGTGCTGGGGGCCACAGAGCTGAATGTATTAGTGCAGATGGGGTGTCGTGGGAACTGAGTGGAGGGGCAGAATCACATCTCTCAACCTGCTGTCCACACTGATTCAGATGCAGCCAAGGATATGATGCATGCTGCTGGCCTATATCCACTGTTTTACCCACTGGTGTTCCCAGGTCCTCTACAAGGCTCCTCTCAACCCCTCCATGCCACAGTCTGTATTGGTACTGGAGATTGCTCCAACACAGGTGCAGGACTCTGGGTTTTCACATAAGCAATATGCCTCCTATTTAAGGAAATAAAAATCTTCAATCTGATTAGTACTGAAAAATCCACATCATTATTGAATTTTTTTGTCTTCAGTAGTCTGAAAATTCACTTCAGTCTCTTGTTTCCATAGGAAACATCTGTCGCTCTCCAATAGCTGAAGCAGTTTTTAGAAAACTTGTAACTGATGAAAAAGTTGAACATAAGGTAAGCTGTTTATTTCTGTTCCTGCCTAAGAAATAGCCAGTTAGAAATATAAGCAGTGAGAAAGGAAAAATAAAAATATAAATTTGTTTTTCTGTAGTGGAGAATAGACAGTGCAGCGACATCTACCTATGAAATAGGAAGCCCTCCTGACTATCGAGGACAGAATTGCATGAAGAAGCATGGCATTACCATGAATCATATTGCCAGGCAGGTACTGTACTTTAATTTTCTTTAAATATGTGTATTTATTTGTTTTGTTGTTACAGTGGATGACAGACAGTGCTGCTGTTTCAGACTGGAACGTGGGGCGCTCCCCAGATTCAAGGGCTTTAAGCTGTCTAAGAAATCATGGCATTGAGACAGCCCATAAAGCACGGCAGGTAGAAGAGAGTATATTTTCTTTTTTATTCATATCCATGCTTTGTTTAGCTCTAACCATTGCAATCATAGAAGTCATTTGGTCAATGCATGGTTAAACATCAAGTAATAAATACTATGTGCAGTTTTTTAAAGGGCTCCCAAGTGACCTGGTTCTTCTAGTTGAGCTTATCGAGTTTCTTGTTACTTCATTGGAAGTATAACTAGGTGGCCTTGGAGCAGTTTCTGCATTATAGAAAAATCCTGCCTGTAAATGTTTCGTATTTTGAGCATTTTTTAAGTACATTTTTTAAATGGGTTTACTCTAATAATCTATGATCTGTCCTTCAGCAAGGAATTGTGTATTTCTTTAACGGGTCCAAAAAGTAGAATACCTGTTCATCTCTCACAAAAGGCTTCTGCTTTTGAATGAAGATGTTTTAAAAATATTTAGAGCACTAAATTAGAATAAAAGCACTCAAACCCAAGATTAGTAGCACAGTTGGTGGTAACTTCAGAGGGAAACATACCCTTGAAGCATTCTTAAGGATAAGACAGGTTTGTCACTTAGTGAAATCCTCTAAGTTTAACCAGAATTCATATCTGTTTTCATTAACAAAAGAGCATATATTTCCATGCTGCATTCCAGAGAGATTGGATGTAAATGTGTCTTCATCTATTTAAATCATTCAGACACTCAAATAAATGCACATAATCTACTTCAGTTAACTATTCTCTGGATATAAGATATTCCTTTAGGGCTTGACCTTTACTACGTTTGAGTTTATGCCACTGGTTCTTATACTGACAAAAAAGATCAAGTAGTCTTGTTATTACCTTACAATTCTGTTCCCTTCAGAATTTTACTAGACCTTACTGAGGTCATATTTACTTTCCTCATTTTCAAAGACTACATGTTTAGCTTTTTGACTTTCTGAAATAAATTCTCTCAATTAGTCAATTGCCCTCTACTGACCTCTCCTGATGTTCATTTCCATTTATATAATAAACAGAATTAAGCACAGCATTTCAGATTTTTCAATATTTTACTATTGGAATAATTACTAAAAAAGTCTGTTGTCATCTTTTCCTGTTACAAGTTCTGGATTTACTATTTATCAGTGCTCACAGACATCATTGTTTGTCATTATACAGGCTAAACTTACCACAACTCTTGAGTCAGTGTTTCAGTCACAGTAGTGTAACATGTTTGTCTTAGAAGATACACCTTGGAAACTTGAGAACTGTTCTTGGATATTGAGCAGTTAGAAGTAAAAGCAAAGGACCCAAACCGAGTTGATCCTCTGCCTTGAAATGAATTTATATATCTTCCTTTGGCAGAGAGTGAAAGCACTTCAGTGAAGACATTTGCTTGTACATTCTGGCAAAAGAAGAGCTATTTAAACCAGAAGACCCTGAAATGTTACATATACAGGGAGAGAAAATCAACAAGAATTAGACAATAAAAAGGAAGAATAACAGGATGAAAATTTGTCTAAAACATCCCAGTACAAGCCATTTCTTACATAAAGAAAATCTTCAAATCCCTGAACTAAAGTAACTCTTCATTTTGCACTGATGTTAACTATGTAACTCCCATTTTTTTTTTCCAAACCTCTGCCAAATGGCTTCTGCTGATTCTCTAAACTGCAGACTTGTTATGATCTTGTAGTACTTCTGAAAAGAGAGGGACTTGACAGTATAAAATACGGCTTTTCCAAGTGGTCAGGTTAGTACAAATGGAAGTGTATTTGTTTAACTCTTAGAGAAAAACTCAAGCATAGGATTTTGTGTGAGACTTGTTTCAGAACAGATTAAGGAAAATTTAATACAGAAGCTGCAGAAATAGAGAGCAGGGATTTATCTTCTGTTGCCTTCGAAATACTGTCATAAGATAAGTACCTTGTACAATTATCCTCTTCACTTCTGTGGAATACTGTTACCCACACAGTGAAAGGCACTTTCATGTAATTTTGTGCATAATTATGATAACAATGGATTTTACCTTTTTTTAATTCAAAACTACAAGAATTATTTATGTAAAAGAGAATGTTAAATTGTTTGCATCCTACCATTGCATACAGTGATCTTTTAAGTAAAAAGGAAAGTGTAAAAAATAAATGTATATATTGGTATATAAAATAAAGAGTTGCTAACATTTTAGTTGATGGTGAGTTGCTGTATGTTTATGCACCCATTGAAATTCTCTTAGCTCTTAGTCTTCATTCACAAACCAGATAGGTTTTAATCAGTTTCACTTTTATTCATGCTGAGGCCAAAATTGATTTTGGCATGACTCATACCATGCATTTGCCTTAAATATGAAATGGAGATTAGAAGAAGGTTCTATTAAACACTGTTTCACAACCAGATAAATTTGAGGATTACTGCCTCTCTTGGCGTTTTAGACAGAGAAAATGAGATTTCCCTTCTGTAAATAAAGGGAAATGTTTAACAAATAAATTAATAATGGTTATATCCAATTTTTTAATGTAAGGTTATTGTTGTCTGCCTAGTTCCATCCATGGTTGAACTTGAATTCTCCACTACTCTTCTCAAAATGTACATGTTACCCCTCAATAAATGTACCTCAGGTTACCTCAAAATACTAGTTTTCATAGTTCTGAGGAATATCTTCAGTTCACTGGAGTTTGCTCAGTTAAGCTTTTTGAGTCTGATATTGCAACAGGGCTTAAGAGCACAAGCCAAATGGTGATCTTGGTTTTAGGGCCACACTTGGAACTGTGTTAGTGCTGATCATAGGGCAACAACTGTCACATTGTCAAGTGGGAAGTGTGGCAAGTATGTTTGTTTTTTTTTAATTTTTATTCTTATATAGGTCTTTACAACAAAAATCAGTGCCCTCATATTTTCATAGGGGCCAGTGTTTAGCTGCGTAGAGCAATCAGAAGCAGCTTGTAGAGGTACTGCTTAGATTTGCCAGGAAAACAGAGCTATTTACACTGCAAAAATATTTTCATAGATCAGAGGCACTGCATGAATACAGCAAATATTTTTACAGTGAAAATAAACAGGTTGCATTAGTTTTCACCATTAACCCTTTTTTTTCTCATGCTCCCCTGATACACCTTACCTCTTCAGTTCTCTTTGTGTGGGATGTTTTATCTATGGCTTTATTCTGGTGATGATTTCTGACTTTTCTTACTCCTTGTTATGGGAACTTAATCAGTACCGAACTTAATCAGTATTTGCTGTTTGTACAAAATGGATGGTTTTTTTAATACATAGGTAATTTTTACAGGTTAGACCTCTGAGTTACAGGATGAGTTTCTGCCTTTTCTTCTGTTTACTTGCTTACTAACTTCTCTAGCCCATTCTTCCTGGAGATGCCTGCCAGAAAAACCTGTTCTGAACAAACTGTTCAGTACTGTGCGTGACATGCGGTCTTAGTGTGAGCTCGTTATAGATTTTATTCCTTTTATTCATCCTCATTGTAGACACTTGGTTCAGAAATTTTAATACTGGCATTGTATGTATGGGCATGATCTGGGAAGATTTTTACACTAAGCTAAGGCTTAAATGTAAACTGAAATGCAGTGACAGGTAAATATCTGCAGCCATCCTTATAACATCCTTAAGTACATTAGTACTTAAGTTAGTGGTTTATCTGCTATGTTTGCCTATCTGACTTTGAACTCAGATCTCTGAATTTAGCTAATATTCATGTTTAGGAGTCAGTAAACTACAGGAAAGAAAAAGATCATATTATGGTAGGAAGATGTACAATAGATCCCAGATTTTTTCACATCATACTATAAGCTTTGTGGATTTACATGGCCCTGAAATACTGTGGATGTATTTGTTTAAGAGATAGTAACTCAAACCATCATACTTCAGCTTTGAATGTCACTTGGTATCTTTTCCTGTGCAGTGGGAAATTTCTGGATTTGAAGTATTGCAGCTGATTCCAGGTTACCTACATTTTTGTTCTCCTATCAAGAAAGTAATTCTTCTATTTTAGTTTTAACCATTTTCATTGCATAGTTTCCACAATTGGAAATCTGCTTTAGTTTAGCAGTTGAAGAGTACTAGACACGTCACTTATAACGATGTTCTAAGTTGATGCGTGAAATTTAAAAATAAAAGAATGGTTAAGTAGCTGACTTGGGTTTTTTTTATGGAATACTTCCAGAAATGGATAAATAATAATGGTAGTGTATATTTAAAATTCTGTAACTTATTGTAAAAGTTTATGAAGATGCAGTTTTATTCTTTCCACCTCTGTCTTTTTTAATAAATCAGAACTACAGAATTTGAAAATACTTTTCTCTTGTTTTTATAAATCAAACACAGTTTGTAGGTTAAAACACCTATTTTTAATTCTAGGTTACTAAAGAGGATTTCCAGACCTTTGATTATATACTTTGTATGGATGAGAGCAATCTAAGGTAATGTATGAAAAAACGGAACAAATTCATGTGGGTTACTTGCAGTGATGGCCCCGTAAGTCACTCTGAACACAGATGTCACACTTCATTGTTTAGCTTGTCTTGGTGTTTGTTTGGGGTTTTTTCTTTGTGTGTATGTGAATGATATCCTAATAGATGGATTCTTCGCTTCTAATAAGTTTAATGAACTAGGACTCCATAATTTATTTTTGTGATATATGCCACTCAAGTATTAAGAAAATGGAAATTTAGTTACTTTGTGCTATATACAGCTGATGCCTGTGTAGTTATAAGGATGAGGATGTACTTATTCTCTTGATTGATGTGTTTTTCTAATTGCATGGCAGCTAAAAGACAAACTCCGGGAACTTGGAAGGGATTAAATATGGTGAGGGTTTTTTCACCGTTTTATAGACATAGAGTAAGCTCTAAAATAGGCAAGGTTGTTAGCTGGGGGAAATCTTGTTTTATTGTTTGCTGTGCTTTAATTAAGTGCACTTTAGAAAGATTTAGTGAAGTAGCTGCCTAGTGTAAAAATTTGGGTGTCACTAGCAGGTACATACATATTGAGGATTAAGAATCTGAGCTTTAATAAAATACAAGTGTCAAAGTGTTTGTAAGGGCTATTGTAAAGTTAAAGAGCCTAAACCAAACCACCACAACCAACAACAAAACAAAACCCAATTAAAACCTTATTAGTAGCAAATAAAGACTTCTAGAACCAGCACTACTTAATTGAAATGTGATTTTGTTCAATTTTCTAGAATGTGTTGAATGACTTCTCTTCCAGAGTCTGCATGAATAAAGGGTATATAACACTTGGCTTGATTGCAGTATCTCAGGCAGTGACGTGACTAGGCTTACTTCTATTTTCACTTGAATTCTTAGATAGAAATGTGAATTAACAATTTATGACATGAGTTACAGAGCAGAAGAAACATCAGAACTATAACTGGGATATTGCTACTGCTACACTAAAGTTTCACCTTAAGCTTGTACTGAGTTCAGCCATTTTGCCTTGGAACAGTTCTTTGTAGCACAGGGAGGGCAGGCTCATTCCAGGTGTTGATGGAATGCTTGTCATGTCAGAAAAGGAAGGTTTGGGACATCCCTTTTCTTTAGTACCAGAGCTGTCTGGCCCTCTCCTGCTCATTAAGTGGTAGGCCAAAAGCCTTTATGAAAATCATTTGACATTTTTTCAATAATAAAAGACTAGAGAATTTATTGAAAATCTGTGAATTCAAGCAATGTCTGCTTAGTTGAAACAGGAGTCCTGATTTTTCTTCAAGCAAAACCAGTACTGTGGTCTCACTACTATTTCTAAACTATCTGAAATTAGTTTATCAGAATTAATAATTAGAATTTAAATTCTTAGAACTGATGTGGTTATGACTAAGTATTCACGGGGGGTTTTTTTGCCTTTTTTAATGGTAAGTAAAATGATGATTTGGTATGGAGATATGTAATATTAAAAGAATTTAGTATGTTCTGACAGCTCATTTGAAGATCATAGTACTGAGCTGCTTTAATCTGAAGATTCTCATCAGTGCATTTTAACTGCCCTTGGGAACATGAATGGCCATTTGTAAGTAGATGGGGAAAATGTTGCCTCAAAACCAGAATGATTTATCTGTGTGAGGCAATGCAGAAGGAAGAGGATGTGACAACTGATGAAATGCTACAGTGTATCAAAAGGCAAACACATGTAGCGCTGTTTTACCATTTTCTCTTAACTTCCTATGGTAGGACTTCACGTGAGTTAGAGGTAGTACTGAGAGAACTTGCAGCATACCAATCTAAAACACTGGCTTTGAACAGATAGGAGAAGCTTACTCATACTTCTGGAGAAATATCTGGATAATTTCCATTGTTTTTTGTTCAATACAAGCAAGGGCAGATACTGGAAATACTAATGATTGATTTGAGGAGGGAGTTGATGAACAGACAAAGTTTTGTTAAACTGAACATTGAGTGCCTGACTGCTAGTTTACGCTTTAAATTAAGTTTATGTCTTAATTAAGCAAAACCTCACACAACAAGGAAAAACCAAAAATATGCAGCAGTGTAGAGTCCATAGGATTGACTGAATCCAGACGTGTGTTATTTTCCTGTGTTGTCTAGAAACAATCGTGGACATCTTATGCTGATGCCAAAATCCTGAAGAAAAATTCAGTGGAAAATTTTATTTTTTTACAGAGATCTGAACAGGAAAAGCAACCAAGTTAAAGACTGCAAGGCCAAAATTGAGCTACTTGGTTCTTATGATCCACAGAAACAGCTTATCATTGAAGATCCGTACTATGTATGTGTAAGAAATTCTTTGGGTGGCTTATTTAAAAACTGTGTACGTGTGGTATATAATCTTTCCAGATCCCACAGTTGGTATGTGGCATATAATCTAAAGTTATACAAAGCCAAGTGTAAATGTTTGTTTTTGTTGTTTTTTATGATAAGAAAACAATATAAAGCACTGGAATAGGAAAGGGAAACATGTCTTTGTGCCTACCTTTATTTACATTTAAATAATGCAGTGCCCCTGTATTTTCAATATTGGGTGAAGCCCTGGTTGATTAGCCTCCTTACAAAGGATATGATCAGGAAAGATAGAGACAAAGGCATAGACACAGGTGATCAAAGAAGTTGAATAATAGCAGCCAAGAGCAAACAATTAGATTAATAGTCTTCAGGTTAGGAAAGAGAAGTGGATGCAGATGCAGTAGGGTTCTATAAAATCTTAGTACCATGGAAAAGCTGAATAAGGAATTACTATTTGTTACCCAGGAAGGAGAGAATATCAAATGGTATTAGTGGGAAGCAGGTTCAAAAAAAATTCTAGTTTGGTTTGTTGTTTGTTTTTGGTCACACCATTCTTCATTAACTGCAGCTCAACATGACAGGTTGGTGTGAATGTAAAGAAAAAAGGAAATGACTTACTCAAAAAGTGAATGGAAGAAATATGTGAAGCAAAGGCATCCAAGACTGTTGAATACAAAGTCACAGTGACTGATTCTGGAAAATACCCGAGTTCAAATTAGAGAGAAATATGCCAAAAATATCACCAAATGTTTGCACTCTTTTTATTCTTTCCTAATGTCTGTTATTTGCCATTACTGACAGCAGGGAAACCAGTATGCAATTTTTATTTTTTAAGCCAGTATTCTTATCCTTACAGTCTTTTTCCTTTGTTCTTTTCTAGGGGAATGAAAAGGATTTTGAAAATGTTTACGAGCAGTGTGTTAGATGCTGTAAAGCATTTTTGGAGAAACCTCATTAATGCTTCATCATTTAATTTCTAAAAGAAAATAATTAGCTTGTCCTGAAATATGTAAAGTTTACTTGATTGATGTATTTAAATTGTAAAATTATGCCTCTAATGTTCAGTACTTATTCAGTTTAATTTTGTATTTTAGCTTTTCTGTCATCTAATGAAAAAATATAGAAAGGTTTTAATTGGATTACACGATGAACCATTTTGTCACACATCAATGTGGTAAGAACGTATATAATTCAGGATAAATTTATCTGTAAACTCTTCCAGTGCTTTCTCACAAGCACTGCAAAAGTAACATGTTGCTTCTTTATGTGTGTGCTATGTTAACTAAACTGAGGTCTTGTCATTGTGTCCTCGGTGAGTTAATTTCAGTCAACTTTCAGTGGGAGTCTGCAAGATGATGTGTAGCTTAACTGTGTCATCCCAGTATCATGAGACAGCTTTTGGATGAAAGCTGTTTCATATGGAGCCTGCTAGACTAAAAGAACTGCTGCTTGACAGACATTGCTTTTAGCACTATTTGAAAGCTTAAGCAAGCAAAACCTCTGTTTTGTCATCAGAATCCAGTGAAAATAGCTTCTATCAGTTTAAATTCTTAGTTATTCAAAGAAAAAAAAATTTTTTTTCTTCCAGTACACTTTTATGCTATTTAAGATGAACACAATTCAGAAATTGCTTGGCACTTCTAGTCTTCCTTTGGTCTTCTGATCAATTCCTAGCACACTGGCACAAGAACATGTTACAGCATTTACTTTGAGAACAAAGCATATCAGCTCAAAAGCTGAAATGTGAAATCACATTTTGTATCTCATAGCAGTAAAATGAAAAATTTGTTGTAATTCCAGTTCCTACGTGAGTGTCAGACAGTATTTCCAGATTTACTCAGGAGAATGGACAGCCTGTCAAAAGTGTTCTCTGTGAATGTAGTTCAACCTGAATATAGTCCATCTGTAATATAACACAAAGTTAACTGAAGGCCAGTAAGTAGATAGTTCTGCTCTTGGATAAAATGCTTGTAAAAGTCTGGACCTGCTTGTCTGAACATTACCTTTCCTGTCTGCATTAGAATTGTAAATGTACTGAGATCAGTAGTGTGACTGATACCATGATGATTTTCCTATTTTGAATAATACCAGCAATGGTATGAACTAGCATTGCCACATTATCTGTAAAACTGGATCTATAAAATTTGCTTTCTTACTTATTTGGCCTTTTTTTTTGTCTCTTTCTACGTTCTGAATTAGGAGTCTCTGTATTTGTCACATACTTGCCCTTCTGGGAGAGGGATGTATTTCAGTACAGGACCCTGAGGAGGTTGGAACCCTGGTGTCACTCTGTGTGTTTCAGCCTTCACAATGAGGATTAAGTTTCTTGGGAGTTTTGCTCTAGAACAGCTATGTTTGTGTTAGGGAGGTTTCTGTTTTGTGCTAAAATTTCAATCAGACGTAAGAATCTACTTCCAAAAAGGGAGGTGGTACGTGGAACACTTAATGTAGAAATCAGAATCTTTGTGCATTATTGCATTACCAATAATTTTGACTTTGAAAAAAACAAGCTAAGAATTTGCAAATTAATAGCTGTTTTACTGCAGGGACAAAGAGTAATACAGTATTTCAGGTCCAATTAAGCACTGACTTTGGAAAAAATTACTGTCCGTTTCTTTTCTGAATACTTTGACAAAGTAAATGGGGGGGAAATGATGGGCAGTTAGAGACAGACCATCTTAAATGCAGTTTAACCTCAAAGGTGGAAGTGTTTAGGCATAATCTAATGTTATTCTCTGCCAGAATGACCCTTTCAAATATTCCAGTGAAAGTAAAATAACTTGGAAGATTGAGAACATGATGACTTGTGCTTTCCCATTCATGGCTGTGTAGGAATACAACAGTTTCCTACACACTAAAGCTAAGATTTAAAGGTGATAAAAGGGTGTGATTTTTTTCCTTCACTAGGCTTGAGCAATCTTCCTGTAAAATGATACTAAGTCAAAACTCTTTGAGTTAAATTCAGTTCAGATTTTAAAAGTTTCAGCCTTGAAACATATTTTCAGCAAGTAATCTATTGGCTAAATAATTCACTACCTATATATATATATATATATATACACACCTATATATAGGAAGAATAAGGTGACTGAATTTTATCATTAGTAGGGTTTCTTCTGGAAGAGAGGAAGGAGATCATCATGGTATTTTATAGACATTTGTAGAAGCCAAGAATGCAGAACAGGAATTCCTTCAGCTGCTGTAATTTGGGTTCAAAGAGAAACAATGAACACAGGATTAATACACAAATCACATATCATACGGATCAATAAGCACCTACACATTCAAAATACCACTCATGAAAAATGGAATTTTGAATAAAAAAATACAGAACTTACTCTTCGTCCTCCTTCTCTCCCCACCCTTCATTTTGTTATATTTTAGGTAGTAAAACTCAAGACTAAATAAAAACATAAAATAAATCTGCTGTAGTGTAGTTGTATCTCTGTCAAAACATGCTGACTTCTGCTAAATCTAGAGAAAACTTACGTACGATTAATTCATTTGAATTAATTGTTTAAATCATTAAATAAATTACTATTTTCCTTTTATGAGGAAGTTTTCTGGAAGGTTTTTATTTAACCAGATTTCAGGCGTCCTACTAGAAAAAGAAAGATTAACAATGTTTTAAAGTCCCATGTTAAGTAGTAGGCTGTGATCTGATTTCAGTCAGTGGAACCAGAGTGAAGCATAGAGCTCCACCCACATTTTTACTGCAGGTGAACAGCTGAATGAATCGTGTAGAAGTAGATTCCTTAACTACCAGGTTTTCTACTGCCACGTATTGTATCCATTAGTATTTAGTGATCACTGAAAGCAAACAAAAATGGGTATTTCTCCCCTGCAAAACAGCCGTGTTCTAGGATGGGATTTTGTGCTTCTGCCATTTTTTTTCCTAAGGAGCTAGATGCTGAAGGCTCTTAAATGTCATTTTCAAGAATCTCAGCTCCTAGAGTTCTCAGGGTGGCATGTATTTGCTTTTGGTTTTACATTTTGTAGTTCAGATTGAGGATAAAATGAAAATTAAATGTCAGTATTAAGATAAAAGTACGTCTACAGATTCTTCCATCTACAGATTGCACATAAAAAAATTCCTCCTGTTTGAGCCATTTTATTGTGACAACTGGATTTAACATCTGATTTAAGGAAGAAAGGGAAATGTGTGTCAAGGCTTCTTCAGTAAGTGTTCACTGACTTCTTAGAAATTCTGCAATGGTAAAAAAATATACTGGATATTTGCTGATTATATTGCCTTGCAGTATCATGAATAGACTGCAAATTATTAAAAAAAATGCCCAACCTGAACACCCTCCCCCCCCACTCCAAACCCCAAACAAAAAAAACCCCAAACAACCATTATTCATAAAAAAGATTCCATTTTATAATCCTGTAGAGAATTGGAGCAGTGTTGTGGTCTGGGCAATTAGTGGGATCAGAACACACAGATCTGTCCGTCCTTACAAATCTATGGAGTATCCAGATTACTGAATTTCTTTGAGGTGGGTAAAACTTCCCTTCTTACACTAGCTAGCTCTTACTGGAAAGAGGTTTAAGTGTGGATCGTAGCTACTGGAAGGAAGTTTGTTTACCTGGATTCAGGGAACAGAAAGCAAACTGAGAACGACTTAATACCAAACACTTTATTACTTACGCTTGTTATTTACAGTATTTACATATTGCACGTTTGCTGGAATGTTTTATACATTTATTATATAAAGTAAATTAATGGCAGCTTGTGTTTGTGTACAAAATCCATGCTCCACTGTCTCAAAAAGTATGTCTACTTGGAATTACGTTCCTGTTTGTCATGCAATTTGTACTCCCAGGGTACAATGTGACCCCAATGCAAGTCTGTTTTAACCAAACTTTTAAAAAATTGCATAAGCATGAAGGATATCAAGTGACCACAACTACTGTGGAGCAGATCTTTAGTAATACTAGATATACAAACAAACATTCCTTAAAATTGTAGAATTAAGCAATAGAACATCAGTTTTCTTTGTGAAATATTTGTGTTTACATAATTTTTGGCAGCATTACATATCAATTGTAAAGTGTGTTTTTAAGTATGGAGCATTAAGTACTACTGGCAGTTATGCTACTGTAAAGAATGTCAATCTGCAAACTGTTGATGACATACAAAATGCACGTTAAAAGAATTATGGGAAGTAGTCTGTCAATCTGCAAAAATAAATCTCTTGTTCACAATGGAATTTGCTAAAAGGTAGTAAGTTCTATTTCCCTGTTGGTTTCCAAGGCACTTCTCTTGGTTCTTGATGTTTCTTGTCATGATAATAACATCTGGTAGATGAAAAGAAAGAAAATTGCCTTTCATCATTTTTATATTCACATACATGTGTTTGAAAATGTGTTTATCATAGCGAAAATAGTACACACAACTGGAGAATTCAATAATAACAACTTTTGAGATATCCAATAGTCCATTTCTGATTTAGCTTGGTTTGTATCAGCCTGACTGTTAAATTAATGCTTTGTTTGTTAATCAAGACTGAAATTTTGGAAAGTGTCCCTTTTTGCGCTGGTTCATTTTAGGGAGACATATGAAAGAAAATCCAGTTCTATGTATTCAAAATGTCCTCATAGTTAAGTCTGTCCCATTCTAATGACTGTAGCTGTAAAGTCAAAAAGTGAATAAGCCTCAGGAATAGCATTAACAGATTGCAAAATTCTGTCTAAATGCTGTGGTGTCAGTAAGGTGTTGATGTCCAGTTTGTAGGATCTATGAAGGATGTGATGCTTCATTGTGTCCGTTTGTGAAGAAACCTGGATTCATATAAACAAGAAATAAATAGAAGTAGCTTTCTGAGATTTGGTTGTATAACTATAGCTCCTGGAACGTGCAAACACTGAGGCAGCACAAACTGAGGAGGAGCTGCAGTGGTTCAATTTGCTGCTGGTTCCTGTAACTCTTCCCAGAATAGTTTCTTGGAATGAAATCAAAACCATTTCTATGACACTGATGGCAAAATAACTGATACAAAATGACAGGTTTCCACTTTGCTTATGTATGTATATTGTCTGTTGTCTAGAAGTGTTGATGCAAAGGCTGAGCAGTGAAGTTTCACAACCCTCTTCCCCCACACCTTTAAACCCAAGAAAATGTTGTGTAATTTTGTATACATATCTAGAAGTCCAACCTCTCTCCAGTAACTTGAGTTTGTTTTCTGCAACCAGATTTTCTAGATGAGTGACCACTGAATGCTGCGACTGTCCACCCAGTTCATATGATTCTATGCCTGCTATTTTTCTTATTTAGGAGCAAAAAATGTATGATGTCTCTTTAATCAGCAGGAATGACACAGTTGAAAGGTGTTGCTTTTACATGCAAACAGACTCAGCTGAAGCTTGTGTGTCTCATAGCCATCAAATGTTCATGTGGGAGATAAAAAACAGTAGTGTTCTGAAACTAGAGTTCTGTTGATGACACTTTTCACAGTTAAAACTTTCATACTGTCTATCTAAACATAGGGAATTCTCATGATCAGTGTGAATTGTCTGATACTCTGAGTTTCTCTACATTTTCTTTTGCTTAAGTATAATTCATAATAGAATCATTTGGATGCAAAGTCAGTTGGACTTGACATAATCCATTGGAAATCAAGCTATTGATGCATACAGAAATACTTGTTAGTATTTAAACATTTAGTTTTGCAATTTTTAAAAGCTATTAGGAAATGTAATAATGTTACAGAAAAGCTTAATGTAATTTAGGGTTTTTCTGTTTTTCTCTGGCTTTGCAGATAGGACAATTACTTCCTTTTTTTTTCTTATTGCCCTTCCTTAGAGGGGAAACTGGTATACATTTTCCTTGTCTTGCATTTTCATCTAGCTTATTTTCTATATGTAAGCTTCTGCTGTACCCTCTTTAGGCTATGATGTTTAGAAGTGATGTTTAAAAAAAAATTACCATGCTTTTGGTTTGACAAGTTAAACACTGCAAGTGTACTCACTGAGAGTAAAAAAACAGGACACCATGCTCATCTATATGCTCATCTATACCTGCTTTTGTACGAGTATGTCATCAAAGGCTGTGGATCATAGGGGCTCAGGTAACTTATATTTTTATAAGTCTCTTGTATTTTCAGAAACCCGTGAAAAGGCTCCAGATTTTTAGCATTGATAAATCTGCTGTACTTTTAGATTTTTTATTTCACATAGTCTGTTACATGCATCAGTCTAGGAAAATTAGACTGGAATTTAGCTGAAGGGTGATGGGTGGTCTTAGTGGAGATCCTGAATACAATTTGACTGCAGACTCTGTTGAAAACATAGGTAACTATACAATTGTGTTCCCCTCTTTAACTCAATCCCTAGTTCTTCTTTGCTAATGCAAAGCAAAAAAAAAAACCAAAATCAACACAAAATCCTCAAACCGAACCATACAATTGTTCCAATTTTTAAAAGCACAAATCAGTGAAAGGTCTCGTAAAGGCATATTACAGCTTTCCAAATTTGTTTCTAGTTATTTTCTGTGCATGATGATAAACTCTAAGAAAAAACTAATCTACATGAGAGAAATTTAGTGGTTTAAATATCAATATAAACTTTAAAATACTGTGCCAGTAGGATTTTGTAGCTTACATTAAGGAATTCTTTCCCCAAGTGTGCACACCCAGGGATGGAAGACTGCTGTGATGTGATCAGATTCATGCACTGAAGTTGATAAATCTCTTAATGTTCCATCTGGTGCTAGCCACAGACATCCCATAGTAAAGAGAACTACGAATTGCCTCTTAATAGACTAGGCCACGCTACTAACCACCTACACTGGCTGCCTAATTATTTCAAAGCAGTAGTTCTGATCAAAGTCTTAAATTAGTTTCCTTGGGAACTACTTCCTGCTGCCAAGCAGAGGTGATTGAACATGCCCTGAGAAGCTGTGTATGATGGAGCAAGCTATACATCCTAGGAAAAAAAAGGGTGTGCCTTTACTGAGTAATACCCTCATCTTAATTTCACCTTCATTTTTATGAAATCAAGTTTCTAATAGTTCTTGAATGTACTTGATGTTACTCTGAATAAGAGTGTAAGACAACTTTATCTTGTATTTTCAGCATTTTTCACATACATTACTAGTATGGTCAATAGATCTTGAAGAGTTTACACAGATTTTTCTGAGTTCCAAAGGAAATTTCACTTGTCAGTGGGCTTTACTTTATTAGGAATTTTATGGAGAATCTTAGACATTCATATGTACAAATGTTACTTGTTTCTGCTCTTAAGGAAACAAGCAACTAATAGATTTTTTTCATACACTTTATAGTATATAAACCTTTGTTTTCTTTGCTTAGCCTGAGACCCCTACTACCGACCTCCAGATACTGAACAAAAGAGGAAACCTAATTTGTTTCAGACAAATTCAACTGAAGCAGTAGAAAAGCTTTGAGAAAAGATGCTTAATCTTATGAAGACATCTGTGAATCTCAAGGCATACGTAGTAGAGAATAGTCTTCCTTTCTACTGATAGAGGTTCCTTAAGAATTTTATCTCTACTAACAGAAGTGGAGTGTTGTTACAGACATTGAAAGATGCCTGCTAGTTGAGCAAAGGTTAGAGTTAAGATGGACATTTTTAAATAGGCTCCCTTCTTGAGATGTGAACTACTTTAGTTACAGTTCCTTCATATCATGAGTTTGTGTTTACATTATGAGATGTTAAGACACATATAAAACTGTATAAACAAGGGGAGAAAAGAATTCCCTACTCTAATTTACCTGCTTATTGGTATTAGTAATAATACTAGCAAAACAAGTTATGTCACATTTATCCACACTGGACAGACAGTAGCCACCTTTCATGAAATTGAACAGCTCCCTCATGTTTTCCTGTAGTCATCTTTTCTTTCGATTAAATAATCCCAATTCCTTTAACTCTTTTCATATACTGAGTTTTCCAGGCCTTTGGTTATCCACACTGCTCTTCTTTGGACTCTTACAAGAAGCACCCACATGTCTTCAAGTGTGGTGCCCTTAATTAAATACAGTGTTCTAGTAATAGTGTTTATTTCAAGAGTTTTATAAACAATGATTCTAGTTATAAATGTCAGTATGTTGTTAAGACTTTTTTCAAGTGTGACATGATTGACTTGCTTAGTTTGTGATCCACTACAGTCTCTGTTTTTGACAGAACTATCTAACTATTCACAAAATGCCATGTATTTCTGAAGTTGAATACTCCTACATCGTAATTTTGCTCTTTAAATTTTGTCCTGGTTTTAGACTATTCAGCTTATTTTCAAAGACTGTTTTTGATTTCAGGATTGTATAGTTTCATGGTTGCTGCTTCTACACTACTGTAGTCCATAAATATAGTATTCTATCACCCAAGTTATTAATAAAAATACTGAGCAATATCATACCCATAATGAAGCTTTGTGATGCTGCTCATTTTTTTTTCAGTTTTGACAGTGAAGCTCTAATAACTCATTTGTGCATCTTTTCCAGTCATTTTTACATTCATTTTGATCACAATTCCCTAGCTTGCTTTTGAGATTGCCATGCAAAACAGTGTCAATGCATTAGAAAAATAAACTAAAATGCTTAGTGTTTATTACTTTTTCTTACTCTCTCCATAAGATGTCTATTTTGTCACAGAATTAAAATATCTTGGTTTGACAGTATTTGTTACTGACAAGTCCATACAGATATTATTTATCCCTTTGCCCAAGGCCACATTTTGCTCTCAGGTAAAGGTTGAGAACGGAATGTAAATTAGTCCTGTATTCTTTTGTGACAGTTTTCTAAAAATACAGATAGTTTAGAAGTACTTTTTTGGGTTGGTTGGTTTTTTATTTTGGTGCATGACAAAATTTCCCAAGTATTTTTAGGAAGCAGAGGTACGTGTAGGCAAAACGGGAGGGAATTAACCTAAATCATAAGAAATCCAAGTTGCTTTTAGTTAGTTTATCAAGGTTACTAATAGTACATTTTAATTGGATTACTATAAAAGCACCTGCAACCTATCTGCATTTTTAAAGCTTTCATGTGTATAGCTATGTATGTATAAACTCATATTAAAGAGCACACCATAGATGTACAGCTGCACTCATAAAAGGGTGGCTGCTGCTCCTGATACAGGCAATTGTGTACTGAGTCAACTCTTGAAAAATAAGCCACAGCTGTTGTGTTTTGTTCTATAACAACAAATTCACTATCTGCTAACTGTACACTGCTATAAATAATTCGCAGATGATGCACGTGGACTTTTATGTAATGATTTCAAGTAGGGGGTACTCTTTCTTTGATGGCAAAATTTGCCAGATTAGGCCAGTTACTTCAAGTTCTCTTGGAGTGGAATACCTTTACTAAAGGACAGTTGTTATATGACCATGTATTTTCATGTAGGAAACACAACATCCACTGCTTTGCTATGAGGTAGAATGTCATTACTGCTAAGGAAAAGCTTACCTTTATCCTTCCATGCACATTGGGCTTACTGCCAACCGAGTAAGAAGCCTGGCACATCTTTTATAGTCTGTCATGAAAAAAAGCATAATTGCAAAAGTAACCAATTTTGCCTTTAAAAATCAACATTCCTATCAGTGTCAAACTAGTGTCATAATAAAGTTCAGTGAATACCTTAATTTGCCACAGAATAAAGTAAATTCCTCAAAAATGGAGTGTGTAAAAATTGTGCAACTGAAAGCCATGTCTAATGGCACATGTAACTATGCAACTGACTTCTACATATGTTATACCTGTAAACAAATAGCATGAGTGTGCTTGGAGGCTCTCCAAGTGTATGTATGTATGAAAATTTATACATCTGTGTCATTGCTTATGTGTGGGACCTAAGTGTGATTGTAGTGTTTCCATACTAGAGGAAGAGTTAGTAGTGCTCATCCACCTTTAAAATCCAGCCCTCAACAAGCAGGTCTATCAACTTAAGTACTGCCACTGTCCAGTAGATTTTCTTCCTGGGAAAAATGTTAAATAAGACAAATAGCATCTTCCAGTCGTAGGAATGTTAAGTCCAGCGCAAAAAGGTGACCACATCATAAACTTTCATAACCGTATCAAGTTCCATCTTGAAAGTAGTAAGATTGTTTTCTTCCACCGTAATCCTATTTTTAGATGTTCACGTTTTAGGGTCCTTATTTTTTTCTATTTGATGCTTTCATAATAAGAGATAGAACCAATGCAAAACTAAAAAAATTAATTGAAAGGGTTTTTCTTTGCATTAACATTACAAACTGAAAGCAAATATTGTGAAAGTTGGTTATGGACAAACAAAAGAGTAAATTACTTCTCAGGCGCCAATGCTACTATGCTGTACAAAGAACTAGAAAGTATGCCAACAAAATGCTTTTGTACTGGCTACCACCGTGTTGCAGCATCGTAGATGCTTTTAATTTCTTTGTTATTTGACATTTGAATTTCCATACAGAATTAACAGTATTATTTGAAATCAGGATATTACCAAAAAGCCAAATCATTCTGTGCATGAAGAATTAAAGCAAGTTGTTTATCTCATTTTCATAGAAGAAAGTTACTTTAAAGAGTTGCTAGTCAGTCCAGTCCAGTAACTGATGTTGATTTTCGTTAGGCATTATTTCATTAATGAGTAACTAAATGTAATATTTCCTAGAGATGCAATGTTAACAATCTCTTAACTCACAACATAGTTATGCTATGATTGCCATTCATACAAATTATTCCCCACTATCCAGACATTATGTTGGTGAGTATGTCACCTGTCAGGAGGAAAAGGCTAATTTAGACTTTTAAGAGTAACTAGTTTTTAGCTTCACAGTATGGAGTATTCATTAGTGCTGAGTGAAATGATGTTTGTGCTGTGATCCTTATGAAAAAGGTAATATGACCATTTGTTTGTTCAAAACAGACAAGTTACGAACAACTTACATCTCCACCTGTGTAAACAAGAGTGGGATCTGGTTAGCTATCATCTATAAATTCTTATCTTTCCAAGGCATTCCTAATCTGAAGCCTCACAAATAGGGAAGAAGTCCACAATTCTTACCAAATATGCCTTTAAAATATATTGGGCTGAAATATTTATTAATACTTGAAACTTGGAATCCGTAACTCTTGTTTCTATTCCCAGCTCTGCTCCTGACCCAACTGGTTGACCTCAGACAAGTAAAATAAAGTGTGCTTTTCTTCTGAAAACGCTGTTCTAAAATAGCATCTGCTTACTCAACAGGTCCACCTCAGTATGAATGTGGAGTCACATCTACTGACTGATTAATGTCAATGTTTGATTTTTTTATTTAATTCTCTGTGCTGCTAGCAGTGATATCATAAGCTTCATTTGCTTACAGTGTACATCAGCACTTTTCTTTTTCTTAAGCCTTAGGAAGTTAAATTTTTGTAATTCACTGAACACAAATGTTGCTAAGATTCATTGTCAACATCACTGTAGATTGACAGCTGAATAGTCAAAATAGAAAATGTCTATAAAATTTGTTCTACATAAATAATCAATGGAAAGGAAATAATCCCACCTGGATTTCTGATCCTATATCAAATTGCAGCACTAAAAACTAAATATGAGATATTTGTGAGAGGAGTCTTGTTCCTGTGAAAAGCAAAGACTTGGTTTGGGAACCCATGAGGCATATACATCAGGACCTAAGGACACAGTGTTTACAGCCATTCTACATGGTTTATTTGCAGTGAAAACGTTTTCTTTCCATTTTCCTGTCTGTAATGCTGATGCTGTTCCAGCAATGCTGTAAAGAATACTTAGTATATTTTAGAGCACTCCAAATTCTTCATTGCAAGGAATGTGTTCTGATATTGTGTCACTACTGATACCTGATAGAGCTATTAAATTTTAAAGTTACCTTTTGTTTTAGGGAAATTTCTTACACTTACATGCTGGGATGGTGCAGTCCCTTGTATTATGATAAAGACGATGAAAGTGTTTACTACATTTTGGGCTAAAGTAGAGTGGACCTGAAAGATAAAGAAACAGTAAGTTATGAATCAGCACAGCTCACAGGAAGAGTAGTGCAGCTTATGGTATATCTATGAAATTATGAGTACCAATACAAAATTAAAACATTACCTGTTAAATGCTTTAAGAACTTGTCTTTCATCCTCAGATCTCTGGGAACTATTTCTGTTGGACAGAAAAAAAACCAGTCACTGTGCTGCACTGGAACTATGCTTGCCAAGCATAGTATGAGGACAGGGAATATTCTATCCAACAAACATCACCAGTATGTCTTGACAGGTGCACAGAGGTCAAAAGTCCTTTGCATACAGTAGGCAAAACTTCAAGTATTTGTTTTACATAGAAACCCCTGTAGAATGCTGTGTGAAACACACTGTAATGATGAAACAATGTCTGTTAGATGTGCAGTCATTAATGATGATGGTTATTAACTAAGAGTCAGACTTTAGCTCTCTATGAATTACATTATCAAGTTTATCTAGATTAAATTCTTTGAGAAATTTTAAAGTTACTCAGAAACAGCATATTATTCTAGTTGTAGAAATACAAAGATAAGCTCAGGGTTGAGTTTCTTCTGCTCTTATTGAAATGTGTTCACTACTCTATCTGTATGTTTGTTCAAGCACTGTTCTGCTGTAATCATGAAACTGGATTGATCTACTTACAGGAATATTTTTTCTCCTCCCCTTCAGCAGTAAATAAAATTCACGGGAAATGATTCCAAGCAAATTGCTCTCTTCTGGCTCCCTGTGTTTGTGGTTTACCGCCTTGCGTTTTGTGTTCAGCAGATGGCAAAATGAAACTGGTTTACTGAAATCCATTTTAGCCCTAACCCTTGCTTGTGACTTCCTGATTTACAGCTATCTTTGATTGCTTTCCGTTACAAACTCTATGCTGATAGCTTAGTGCTGATTGTGTATGATACACTACATGGTGCTTTATTTATTTGACCATAAATGCCTGAGCAACCTTTTTCACTCCCTTGGCACCTCTTGCCAGATACAAGGCGGGAGAGCATTTCCATCCGTATCTGATTCACTTGTGAGGTTAGACACTTCTCGAAAGTCATTCTTCATGTACTTCTAACTTTAATCAGTATAAGTAAAATTGACCTTATCTAATTTGACCTAATTATGTCATGAAGAGCATTAAAAACACACATGCTTCACTCAGAAATTGCCCATGGGACAGGCTCACTGGGAAAGTGATGCCAAAACTGAAATGAAAGACTCCAACTAGTAGTTCCTTTTCAGAGTTGCTGGGAATAACTCCATTATAATAACAGAATGAAAAATCCTGCTTAGGAGTCAATAACAACACTACCAACTAATCTGCTCTGAAGCACGTTTATTGATTTCATAGATAGCTTCAGCACTAGCCAGATGTTTCACTGATATATACATATACCTATGCTGATGTAGGGTGACCAAAAACCACACCTGTATTCCAAGGTGAGATTTAGAATTGTGCAAATCAGGATTCCCTGCTTAGTCTGACTTCTCTGTCAGACCTCTGACTTCTCAACATTTATAAAACAAAATGTTCTCCCCATGATGACCTTAAGCAGAACAAAATTGTCTTCCTTTGTACATTCATTAATCACCCAGATGGAGAAGCAACATTTTCATGACAACCACCAATAAATGCAAATCATGAGGATATTTGAATATGAATGAGAATGAAGAAAAGGTACAATGAAGCTTTATGAGATCAATAAAGACAAAATAAATAGCACGCTAGCAAAATGAAAGCCAGTTTGGGAAAAGGTGAGTAGACGTTTGCTGAAAAATATTCAGAAAGTCACTTTCCATAGGAGGGGTAAGATGAGCATCAGTAATGCTGGAGGGGCTTGGGAGTGACAGGGAACAGTGAATAAGACATGGCAGCACAGGAAGGCAAATCAATTTTCAACTGGATGTACAGAGGTACATCATGGAACTATCCATCTTTGTGTGCCTTGATACAACTATTTCTGGATTGCTCTGTGCAACCCTGAACATCTTACAAACAAACCTGGGCTTTCACTGGAGGTTAGAGAAGAGCCAGCTAAATGGGCAGGAGGATGACTACAGGAGCGTCCCACTTCGGTCACAGCCTCTACACTGACAGAGAAGCACTGTTTCAGTTCCCTAGTATTTCAAAGATGCTACCTCTGGAGTACAAAAAGAACGAACAAGCAGGGCAAAAAGTTCAGTGAAGCTGAGCTGCAGGAAAGATTCTACATGTGAGGTCTTTAAGGGCATACTATAGTCCTGAAGGGGAATTCTTGCTAGGGTCATTTCCAAGAAACACTTAAACAAAGCACATGATAGTAAGTGCTAACCTTCCAGGAAAAAGAGCATTTTCATTCCTTGTTTCTTTGATCTCAGCCCATTTCAGTCTTTTCCCTTATTAATTAATAGGTTTCATTCAAAGCCACAGGAAGTTGGACTTTCAGTTGAGTACATTATCCAGAGAGAGTAAAAGATTCCGAGATGTGAATAGATGTTTTCTATTCTAAATTTACCATCTATGTCTGTTTCTGATACCAAAGGGAACCTGCAGAAATTTGAATGGTGAATTCTTCATATAAAATTAGTAACCTGAGGTGGTCTTATTCACCGAGGCACCCTAGAAGAAAAAAAAAAAAAATCTCTTATGGGATGAACTGTGTCTTACCAACTCTCTGCTCGTCCTGGTATCCTCCGTAGTCAGTCACTTCCCTTCGATCCAAGTTATAGTCATGCTTGGAGAGGTACTGCAACCCACTCTCCTTCTCCAGGTGGTACTTTTTCAGTTCCTGAATGATCTCCATGATCAGATTTAAGAGACTTTGCTTGTCCTTCAAATCTGCGGAGTCAGTTTTCTCTTTGCAGTATCCTGCTGAGAGCATTAAGAGTACCAGCCCCAGCAGCCCAGGAGACCTCAGTCCACTCATTGCAGTCCGACCTGAAGAGTGCACCACGGGATGAAGAGAAGGATACACTGCTGTGGGAGGCCTCCTGTTTCACTGGAAGAGAAAATCGGGGGTGGGTCGAAGCTGGGGAGACTCGTGGGGGTGAAATCGAAAACATCAGAGGAAAGAGCGGAGACCACTTTGCAGGTTACACAAGGAGCGGACGCAGTCCGCTCCAGCAGCTCCGCGCCGGGCTGCGGGGTCTGCCGGGGCGGGGCAGGGGTCTGCCGGGGGTCCCCCTCTGTCTGCAGCGCCCGCCCGGACTCCCCGTAGCCGAGGCCCCCCGGGAAGGCGGATGCGCAGCCCCGGAGCGAGGCCGGGCGGCGGTGCCCCGGCGGGACCCCCTCGCCCCGCGCCCCGGCGAAGCGGATCCCCGGTCGCGACGGGCGCTCCGCCCCGCCTCTCCCCGCCCCGCCCGCGGCCAAGGGGCAACAACTTTCCCCGAAGTTTGTGCCGGAGAGCCGTGGCAGATGCGCACCGAGCGCGTCCCCACTCGAGCTGCGGGGCTCGGCACCCGAGCTGCGGGCAGGAACGGCGGGACGGGCGGTGCTCGGCTGGAGAGCAGCCGTCCGGGGCCTCTCTCTGTCCCTTTCCCCGGCTAGGGGAAGGAGAGCGGGCGGCCGCGGACACCTCCGCAGGGAGCAGTCCGGAGCGGCGGCCAGCCGCATCCTCGGAGCCGCTCGCCTTCGGACGTCTGACCGCCCCGCGCTCCGTGCGGCGGCTCTGCCCTCCCAGCTCTGTCGAGGTCCGGCGGTGGCCGCTCCCGCCAGTGGACTGTCACTGGCCCCGCAGCACGGAGCGCTTCGACCCGGCGGGGCGGGAGAGGTGCGGGCATGGGGAGGGAAATGGAGGGAAAGGAGGTTGCTGGCCCTCGTCGGCCGCTTTACCTGTCTCTCAGTGCCAGAAGCCGAGGTGTCTTCCCCCCGGGAGCCGCTCCCCGGACGGCAGGAGCCCGCGAACGGCGGGGAGTCCAAGTATTCCGCGGTTGGCCCACCCGCCCCCCTCCCGTCCCTGCGCTCCCGTTGTATCCACAAACTACTCCATCGCCGCCAGCTCTAGCACAGCCGCTTATATAGGCTATAGGATGGACATGAGACGGCAGATACTATCGACTTGGAAGTGGGTGGAAAACAATAAAAGTCCACTTGGCA